>QPKB01000004.1:22297214-22532214 GCA_003546025.1 Camphora micrantha
GGTGCTCTTTTGAGAGACACTCTCACCTTACTATGAGAAATAAAGGTGGGGGCCCTCACATTTAAGTTGTTGACATTGTGTATGGATGTGAGAGACCCACCTTATCTCTCAAAGTAAGGTGAAAGTATCTCTTACAAGAGCATCTCTGAAAAACCTGCCTTAACACAGGCGGAGGTCCCAAAAACCAGATCTCTATTCAATATCAATCCACACGTGATTAAACTGATAATTAATCCTAAATCAGATTAAAAGCAATCAAACCACATAATGAGAAGGAGACACGAGTTATACGTGGAAAAACCTGCTCGGGAAAAAAACCATGGGCCTTACTGGCTAAGCCAACATACAACCAAGCACTATTTGAAACAAAAGTTACAAGAGATACTTACAACCATTCCCAGTTGGTAACTCAACCTAAGGACTGCTTTGATCTTGTCGACAGCTCGTCATTCACCTTCAACCGTACTTGAACAAACCACCTTGAACTCATCTTCAAGGTGTCTCTACTTCTGGAGAGTAGAACGGAATTAGACCCAACGCTTGATCTTCATCACACAAATGTATAAAATAATCTAGATCATTAATAGAAATAAAACCATTAAAGGAAGGAAAAATTATAAAAATATTCAACAAAGCACAACCATCTCAAAATATTACCGAAGCACCCACAATGTCCCAGCAGGAACAGAAAAAGATCCCTTAGAACCCATCAGAACCAGGAGAACTAGACCTTTTGAGGCTGAAGACAGTAGCTCTGATTTCTTTACTGGAGGGATGGAAATAACCATATAGCATTTTGAACGTTTGAAACCCGCCCACTATTGACCTGAAATAGCAGAGGATCCCAGAACCCAAAGGAAGACTTGTAAACATCAAAGAAGAATCCAACAGCAGCATCTTTGATAAGAAGGTGATCCTCCAAAGTGATGCCCTTGAATTCAATATTTTCAATTCAGTTTCTAGTGCCTCTCACTTTAGCAGCTAAATGGAAAAAAACTAGTATTCGTGTCATCATCCTTCCGCCAGTTAATCCTTGATTTCTGCTGCCAACAAGTATCTTCAACCCGTAACAGATTTTGGAGAGATCTTCTGCCTATCATGAGAGCCGCATTTGTTGAGTCAAGAGGAGCTACATCCATATATACTTGGTTGCAAAGTAAGAATGGAAGATTCAGCTGCAGAGATGTTAGCTTTAAGGTTACCAAAGACTTCCTGTTACACCCCGACCCGAGTTAATCGTGATTAAGCTTAATTAATTGTGATTAATGCCAATTAAGCATGGATAATTGGATTAACTAAGGTTGATGACCAAAGAGGGACAAATCAGTCTCTAATGGCACATTAAGCCTAATGGAATGGAATTGAATTGATTGAAATGAGTTTTGACTCAAACAAGGTGAATTGAGGACTTTTTCGTAAATATGGATTTATACGTATTTCGTCAAATACGGAAATTCTTGATACCAACGTGTGTATCTCGAAGAGTACGTCAACTTTCATAATAAACGCGATCCCATTTGACATCAAATGGGCCAAGTGAGGAGTCATTTGACTCAAAATGAAAATAAAAGAAATGAGAGGGGGTTTTGTTGTGAAGACTCTTATATTAGAATCAAATGAGTGAAGAGTTCATTTCTCCTTCATTTCCAAGCAACAAGCCCTAGAGCTCTCCATTTTTCTCCCTTCCTCTTCCATTTTCTCTCCATTGAGTGTGAGGCTAGGAGTGATTGAAGTGGGTTTTGAGGAGTCCCTCTTCATCTTCATCTTCATCTTCTCCATCAAGCAATCCACCATTGTTGAGGAGTATAGAGCTTGAGTGAAAGCTTGAGGACCTTTCCCCTTTGAACTACAAGTAAGTAATGGCATCCTCTTGTGATTTCCAAGTTCTCTTAGTGATTGTGTAGTGGTTCCTAGCACAAATGACTCATGGGAGTTCATTTGGGTGTTTTCTTGATTAGGGTTTGAAAAAGGGAGTTTAATCTCAAGCAAAACCAAGGCAAAAAGAGGGTTTTTGAGTTAATAGCTTCCAAAGGCAAGTATAAACCTTGCTTGTGATTAATATTAATCATTGTAATTGTTCATGGTAATTGTTCATGGATTTGCTATGGTTTTATGCATTTTCCATTGATTTTTGGGTTTAAATTGAATGTTTAATGAGGTGATTAATGGATGTTTAGAAGTGTGATTTTTGATGAATGTGAATGGATGATGCATGAGGGGGAACAGGAGGTTCCAATTTCTCCATGCAGGTTGTAGGAAGGAGATTGAGAAATGGGAGAAAAGGAAACCAAGTCCCAGAAACCGATGCCCGCCCAGGTCCGATCGATCGGACGTACAGACCGATCGATCGGACTGTCTTTAACTGTAAGGGTTTTTGGGCCGATCGATCGGGCCCTGTGTGGGAATTTCGGCCGATCGATCGGACCCTGTTCAGGTTGAGTCCAGATTGATTTTGAGATTTTTATAAATTCTTTTTCTTTTCTTGGTTTTAGGTGGGTCCTTGGCTACCCTCTTTGGACTCATTTGACCAAGCGTGAGGGAAGTTTGCGAGAATTGGGGTATGACTCTTAAGTCAAATTGCGTTACCGATTAGTTTTTAAGACTAATCATGGTTAAGCGAGATTATTGAGAATTAGTAAGGTTTCAAGGGGGTTCGTGGAGCGAACCATAATTGGATATTGCCTAAGCTTCATGGGTGTTAATTAAGGGGACTTGAAATGCACATATTAAATATATAAATGTGATGTCCATCAAGAATAACTCGTGCATTTGGAAACCGACGATTACACCCGGATGGTTGTTTAGGATTGAGATAGAATTGAAATAGGATTGAGTAAAGCCCTATGTGGTGAGTATTACTCTCATTGTGTCATTGTGATCAATCTAATGAGATTGGCATTATTGTCATTCATTCCTTTTGTCATGAAAGGAATCATTGCACTGAATTGGATCCATAAGTGGATTTCTTACTGACTGTTGTTGATCATTGAGTCTGGCACTACCTAGCGATTGTATTAGAACTCCAAGTGAGTTCAATGAATAATAAATGATTAATCCTGCTGCAGCAGATGGTATTGGGGGTGTTCCGGAGCTCCGTGGTGATGCTAGTGTCCCTGGCCCGGGCACTGGTAAGTCCCACTCATATATCCGATCATACCTTCGGGTAGTGATTGAAGCCTCCCTTTTTGGGGAGATGGTAATGAATAAATCCCGATCATATCTTAGGATATTGATTGAAGCCTTCCTTTTAGGGAAGATGGTAATGAATTGAATGAAATACAATTTAAGAATGCTATGGTAGTTGCCAATTGGTACGTGTATACTGACTGTCATTGTTCATCACTGTTATTGTGGAATTGTCTAGTTTTCTCTAACACTGAAAATGTCATTAATTGCAATATGAATGTATTGATATACTATTGCAAGTATTGTTTATACATTGTTGAACCGTCGTGTTCATTAGTGTTATTGATGGCATTACAGGCCAGGTTGCCCCTGCCGGCATTGCAGCGCCCCCGGCGCCAGCGGAGGAGACCGCTCCGGTTCCTCCGGGAGGTCTGATTGAATGGAACCGGCGGGATACCATCTGAGGTGGTATCCGAGTGCGAAGTCGGAACATTTGGATAAACATTTTGAGAAAGATTTTGATGACTGTTCATAGATTCATTTTGGGTTGTAAATTATTATTTTTTGGGAATGTAGCTAATGACATCTGCATAATGTTTTTGAAATGCAGTGTTGATCAATGTGTATTTCGAATGATACATGTATAAGGACTGTATTTTGTATACATGTAAATTGTAAATGGACATTGTCAAATATATATATTGTTTTCCGCAAAAGTTTTATATTTGGCAGGTACTTGTGATTGATATCCCTTGTGGATCTCGTTTTAACTTCGGTTAATTCGGGGTTTACGGGAGTAAGTATGGGTTTCACGGCTCGGCTCGGGCCCGGGTCGTGACATACTTATTGTATGGTATCAGAGAAAGGTATAGAGATAAAAGGAAAATTTCAAAGACTTAGAAAACTGTAAACGCGTTGTGAGGAACGTTAAGATGCGTACAAATCCACTCTTGGATTTGTGTTGTTGTTTTACTATATGATATGTGTGTATGGATGGGAGGGTTGAGATATGTATCTTACCTTTCCCTTATTGTTTCCAGATGGCATCTGGATCAGGGAGTGGCGACTTTATTGAAGTTGTCGTCAATGATGGTACTACACCACCTCCTCCACCTCCAGTATCGGGTAGTGATGCAAGGATGGCTGCTATATTAGAGCAGCTAGTTAAGAGTAATGAAGCACAAGCAGCCATGCAAGCTCAGCATAGAGAGCAAATGGCTAAAAGCCATGAAGTACAATTGGGTTTACAAGCTCAAATAGCTGCACTGTTGCAAGTACAAACCCAAATGCAAGCTCAGTTACAAGCTCAAGCAGTACCACCACCTAATGTGGGAACACAAGTGGTGGTGCAATCAAAAGAGAAGGACCCTAATGTCCTGTATGAGCAATTCAGGAAGAGAGGAGCCACTGAGTTCCGTGGCACCGAAAGTGCCATATTGGCGGATGAATGGCTAGAACACACCGGTGATGTGTTCGGTACGATAGTTTGCACACAGATGCAAAAGGTCTTACTTGCCACGTCCATGTTAAGAGAGGAGGCCAAGACATGGTGGAAGGATATCAACGATGCAATCTTGGCAGCCCCCGGAGTGGACATATGGGAGACTTTCAAGGGGCAGTTTAGAAGGAAGTTTGTCCCGGCACACATCCAGCAGAGAAAGGAATCTGAATTCCTAAATCTGAAGCAAGGGCAAATGACCGTCTCGGTGTATGTGCACACCTTCTTGCAATTGTCTAGGTATGCTGCCGACTTGGTAGATACCGAGGAGAAGAAAGTAAAGAGATTTCTCCATGGATTAAATCCCGTATAAGAAGATGGTATTGGCATCCAACAGGCCTACTACATTTGGTGAGGCGGTGGATAGAGCCTTTACCGCTGAAGAAGTCCATAGAGAGGAAATGACTGAGAATTCAAAGAGGAGTTCTAGTGGTGCTACTGGCTCCTATTTCAAGAAAGGGGGAGGACAGTATAAGAATAAGAACAAGAGGCAGAAGTTCACTGCAAAATCAGATGAAAGGCCAGTCTGTGAGACTTGTGGCAAGGGTCATAAGACCGAGGCATGTTGGAGGACCACTGGAGCATGTCTAGTTTGTGGTTCCTTGGAACACAAAATGGCTCAGTGTCCTAGAAGCAGGAGAGATAATAGGGCTCCATACCAGCAGCCTGCTCAAGGTCAAGCATTGCTTCCTGCTCCTCCACAACAGTTGGCTTTACCTGCTCCTCCTAGGCAACAGCAGCCTCAGCGTCAAGGGCAGCAACGTCAGTGGCAACAGAGGCAACAACCACAGCAAAATAGGCCACAGCTTGCAGGAAGAGCTTATGGAGTGAATAGAGAGCAAGCAGAGGTTGCCACCAATGTGGTTGAAGGTACAATTCTGGTAGATAATAGACATGCAATTGCTTTATTTGATCCAGGGTCTACTCACTCCTTTGTAGCACCCTCATTTTGTAATGATATTGAAGAACGAATAATGCAATTGCCATATGACTTCGTTGTAACTACTCCCTTAGGAAAACGAGTAGTGTGTGAGTTGTATGTTCCTCAGTGTAGTGTAAAAGTTGGGGAAGTGTCTATGCCAGCTGATTTAGTATTGTTGCCAATAAATGATTTTGATGTAATATTTGGCATGGATTGGCTTGCGAAGTACAGGGCTTGTTTAGACTGTTTCCGCAAAATCATCACTTTTAAAGTGGATGAGGCCAATGCCAGTGTAATGTTTGAAGGAGTTCGGAAGAAGTATGATACCAGGCTAGTTTCAGCACTCAAGGCTGAACGATTAATGCATAGTGGTTGTGAAGGATACATTTGCATTTGTTTCTGAGCAGAAGCCTGTACAGGAGTTGAGAGACATTCCTGTAGTCTGTGAATTTCCAGACGTATTTCCGGATGAAGTGCCAGGTCTACCTCCAGCAAGGGAAGTAGACTTTACTATAGAACTTGTGCCGGGTACTGCACCAATATCAAAGGCACCGTATAGAATGGCACCGTCAGAGTTGTTTGAACTGAAGAAACAAATACAGGATTTACTGGACAAAGGTTTTATCCAGCCAAGTGTCTCACCTTGGGGAGCACCTGTATTGTTTGTGAAGAAGAAGGATGGCACCCTCCGTATGTGTATCGATTATAGGCAAATTAATCAGCTGACGATCAAGAATAAGTATCCATTGCCTAGAATCGATGAGTTGTTTGATCAACTCCAGGGTGCGGCGTTCTTTTCAAAGATTGATCTTCGATCTGGATACCACCAGATACGAGTTAAAGATCGAGATGTCCAGAAGACTGCATTTAGGACTCGATATGGCCACTATGAATTTTTAGTAATGCCTTTCGGTCTAACCAATGCACCTGCAGTTTTCATGGCTTTAATGAACAGAGTTTTTGCTTCATATTTGGACCAGTTTGTTGTAGTCTTTATTGACGACATTCTGGTATACTCGAAGTCAGAACAAGAGCATGCACATCATCTACGAACAGCTTTGCAGATTCTCAGAGACAATCAATTGTATGCAAAGTTGGAGAAATGTGATTTCTGGCTACGACAAGTGACATTTCTAGGTCACATAATTACTGAGAATGGGATAGCTGTTGATACAGCTAAGATTGAAGCAATTACTAAATGGCAGAGTCCGAAGAATGTACCGGAAGTTCGGAGCTTCTTAGGGTTGGCAGGCTACTACAGAAGATTTGTGAAGGACTTCTCTAAGATAGCGGCTCCGTTAACAAAGTTGACTCGGAAGAACGTTCCATTCCAGTGGAATGATGAATGCGAGTCTAACTTCCAAGTTTTGAAGGAGAGATTAGTTTCAGCCCCAATCTTAGCATTGCCTGAAGGAAGAGGTGGATTTGTTGTTTACTCGGACGCCTCAGGTGTTGGATTGGGATGTGTGTTGATGCAGAATGGTAGGGTGATTGCCTACGGTTCGCGTCAGTTGAAGGAGCATGAAAAGAATTATGCCACGCATGATTTAGAGCTCGCGGCGGTTGTGTTTGCCTTAAAACAGTGGAGACATTATTTGTACGGAGAGGCTTTTGAAGTCCATTGTGATCACCGTAGTCTCCAGTACTTGTTCACTCAAAAGGACATCAATCAGAGACAACGTCGTTGGTTAGAGCTCATCAAGGATTATGATTTCCCATTCACATATGTACCTGGAAAAGGTAATGTGGTAGCGGATGCTTTGAGTCGCAAATCTGCTGACTTGGCATCGCTAGTTGGTGAATGGACTTTAATTGAAGAATTCAGAGACTTGGACTTGTCCGTTGAAGTGGTGGACGACAAGGTGTTGGTTGCAGCAATGTCCGTCTTTGAACCGATGCTTATCAAGGAAATCAAGGATAGACAATTTCAAGACCTTGAATTGGCAAAAATCAAGGACAACCTTGCAACTAGGCCAGATTTTGTGTTGGTTGAAGGAGTTCTGTATTTTAGAGACAGACTATGTGTGCCAGCACAAGAGGATTTGAAACAGGCAATAATGTTTGAAGCTCATCACACTAGATATTCTGTGCATCCGGGAAGCACGAAAATGTATAGAAATCTCAAAGACAGATTTTGGTGGAATAACATGAAGCGGGAGATAGCAAATTATGTGTCTTCATGTTTAACATGCCAGCGTGTGAAGTTTGAGCACAAGAAACCGCCTGGGTTACTTCATCCTCTGAATATTCCTAGATGGAAGTGGGAACATCTGACTATGGACTTCGTATCCGGTTTACCAAGGACAAGGAGACAGCATGACACCGTATGGGTGATTGTTGACCGTCTTACGAAGTCCGCACATTTCCTTCCATTTAGAAAAGATATGGGATTCAGTGATATGTCCAGGTTGTTCATCAAGGAGATAACTCGATTGCATGGAACACCGGTCTCGATTGTTTCAGATCGAGATAGTCGGTTTGTTTCCTCATTTTGGCAATCCTTTCAAAAGTCAATGGGTACTAGACTTCAGTTTAGCACCGCTTATCACCCTCAGTCGGATGGACAATCAGAAAGGACTATTCAGACCTTAGAAGACTTGCTTCGTGCCAGTGTTATGGATTTTGGTAGTGATTGGGATGAACATTTAGCTTTGTGCGAGTTTGCGTACAACAACAGCTATCACTCCAGCATTGAAATGGCACCTTTTGAAGCACTGTATGGTCGGAGATGTAGGACTCCAGTTAGCTGGGAAGAAGTTGGAACAAGGAGTTTTCATGGTCCTACTATAATTGCTGAAATGTCAGAGAAAGTGAAGAAAGTGCAAGATAGATTGAAAGTGGCTCGATCAAGGCAGAAAAGCTATGCTGATAATCGTCGGCGTGACCTAGAGTTCGCCACTGATGATCTGGTATTCTTGAAGACTTCTCCAATGAAGGGTACTATCCGGTTCGGTCAGAAAGGCAAGCTTTCACCGAGATTTATCGGACCTTTCAAGATAAAGAGCAGAATTGGAGATGTAGCTTATCGCCTAGAGCTTCCACCGGAACTTTCTGGAATTCATAATGTGTTTCATGTGTCGATGCTTCGGAAGTATGTGGCAGATCCTTCGCATATCATTCAGCATGAAGAGATCCAAGTTTTGCCAAATACTACATATGTTGAGAAGCCGACTCAAATCATTGATACCAAGGAACAAGTCCTTCGCACAAGGACGATCAAGTGGGTCAAAGTCCTATGGGATCATCATGAGCCCAATGAAGCTACATGGGAGCTTGAAGAACAAATGGCCCAAAAGTATCCAGAGTTATTTGTTCAGGTAAGGTTTGAATTTCTAATTTACTATTGAATTGTATTGCATTCGGAGGACCGAATGGTTCTAAAAGTTTAGGGGAATGTTACACCCCGACCCGAACTAATCGTAATTAAGGCTAATTAATTGTGATTAATGCTAATTAAGCATAGATAATGGAATTAACTAAGGTTAATGACCAAAGAGGGACCAATCAGTCTCTAATGGCACATTAAGCCTAATGGAATGGAATTGAATTGATTGAAATGAGTTTTGACTCAAACAAGGTGAGTTGAGGACTTTTTCGTAAATACGGATTTATACGTATTTCGTCAAATACGGAAATTCTTGATACCAACGTGTGTATCTCGAAGAGTACGTCAACTTTCATAATAAACGCGATTCCATTTGACATCAAATGGGCCAAGTGAGGAGTCATTTGACTCAAAATGAAAATAAAAGAAATGAGAGGGGGTTTTGTTGTGAAGACTCTTATATTAGAATCAAATGAGTGAAGGGTTCATTTCTCCTTCATTTCCAAGCAACAAGCCCTAGAGCTCTCCATTTTCTCCCTTCCTCTTCCATTTTCTCTCCATTGAGTGTGAGGCTAGTGAGTGATTGAGTGGTCTTTGAAGAAGGGAGCATCAACTTCATCTTCTTCCTCAAGAGTTTCCACCATTGTTGAAGAGAAAAGCTTGAGAAAAAGCTTGAGAACCATTCCCTTTGAGCTACAAGTAAGTAATGGATTCCTCTTTGTGATTTCCAAGCTCTATTAGTGATTAAGTGGTGGTTTTTAGCACCAATGACTCATGGGAGTTCATTTGGGTGTTATTGTTGATTAGGGTTTGAAGTTTTGGGGGTTTAATCTCAAACCAAGCTAGGCAAAAGAGGTTTTGGCTAATAGCTTTCAAAAAGGCAAGTATAAACCTTGCTTGTAATCCATATTGACCATTGTAATTGTTTATAGAAATGTATGATAGATTTGCCATGGAATATTTGCATTTTTATATGGATTTTGGGTTTATTAAGAATGCTTAATGATGTGATTAATGGATGTTTAGAAGTGTTAAGAAGTATTATTGTGAATGAATGATGTATGAGGGGAGGAACAGGAGGTTCCATTTGCATTGCAGGTTGTGGAAATGTGGTTAAGAAAGGAGAGTAGAAGAAGAGTGAACTGCACAGAATTTCGGAGTGAAATTCTGCACGGTTGGCTCGAGCGAACTGGAGGTTCGCTCGAGCGATCAAGGCTCTGTTTGGGGCGAAATGGGTTTTTGCGCAGTTCGCTCGAGCGAACATTTTGTTCGCTCGAGCGAACAGGTTTCTGTGGAAGTTCGCTCGAGCGAACAATAAGTTCGCTCGAGCGAACAGCGTTCTGCCTGGGGTCCGCTCGAGCGAACAGTGGGGTCCGCTCGAGCCAACCTGTTGCTGGCCCAGGTATATTATTTCGTGAAAATTTTGACTAATCGATCGGACCTAACGGTCCGACCGATTAGGGGACTCTGTTAGAGTCCGGTGAATTTCGAGTTTTGGATTTTTACGAGAATTTGGAGTGCGACTCTTAAGGAAGAATGCGTTCCGATTAATTTCAAAGACTAATCGTGGTTAAACTAGATTATTGAGAATTAGTGAGGTTTCAAAGGGGTTCATTGAACGAACCATAATTGGACATTGCCTAAGCTCCATGGGTGTTAATTAAGGGGACTTGAAATGCACATATTAAATGTAAACGTGATGTCCATCGTAAATAACACGTGCATTTGGAAACCAACGGTTACACCCGAATGGTTGTTTAGGATTGAGATAGAATTGAAATGGGGTTGAGTAAAACCATGTATGGTTAATGTTACTCTCCTTGTGTCATTGATCAGTCTAATGAGATTGATATCATTGTTATTCCTTTCCTTTGTCATGAAAGGAATCATTGAGTTGAGTTGGATCCATAAGTGGATTTCTTACTGACTGTTATTGATTATTGAGTCTGGCACTACCTAGCGATTGTATTAGAACTCCAAGTGAGTTCAATGGATAATGAATGACTAATCCTGCTGCAGCAGATGGTATTGGGGGTGTTCCGGAGCTCCGTGGTGATGCTAGTGTCCCTGGCCCGGGCACTGGTAAGTCCCACTTATATATCCGATCATACCTACGGGTAGTGATTGAAGCCTCCCTTTGAGGGGAGATGGTAAATGAATAAATCCCGATCATATCTTAGGATATTGATTGAAGCCTTTCTTTTAGGGAAGATGGTAATGAATTGAATGAAATACAATTCAAGAATGCTATGGTAGTTGCCAATTGGTACATGTATACTGACTGTCACTGTCTATTACTGTCATAGTCTATTATTGTCATTGTAGAATTGTCTAGATTACTCTAGCATTGAAATTGTCATTATTGCAATATGGATGTATTGATATACTTTATTGCAAGAATTGTTTATACATTGTTGAACCGTCGTGTTCATTAGTGTTATTGATGGCATTACAGGCCAGGTTGCCCCTGCCGGCATTGCAGCGCCCCCGGCGCCAGCGGAGGAGACCGCTCCGGTTCCTCCAGGAGGATTGATAGAATGGAACCGGCGGGATACCATCTGATGTGGTATCCGAGTGCGATCGAGCTTTTGATAAATGTTTTGGGATGATGTTTTGAGAAAATGTTCATATACTCATTTTGGAAATGTAATTAACATTTGGGAATGTAATTAATGATTTGGAAATGTAATCAATGGTTAGCTGCATAGTATTTTGTATATGCAGCATTGTTAAATGTATATGGAAAAACGATACATGTATAAGGACTTTCATTTGATACATGTAAATGTTAACTTATTATTGTCAAATATATATATTGTTTCCGCAAAAGTTTTATATTTGGCAGGTTCTTGTGATTGATATCCCTTGTGGATCTCGTTTTAACTTCGGTTAATTCGGGGTTTACGGGAGTAAGTATGGGTTTCACGGCTCGGCTCGGGCCCGGGTCGTGACAGGGCTATATGAAGTTGTGAACAGCTTGGGTCAAAGAAGAGTGTTCCCTACACGTGCAGTTTTCTGGGCAAAGAAAATGATCTGATCAGTTATTGTATATTTCCTTTTGTGGACATGTTCAATGTTCACACCATTGAGCAGCTCAGATCTTATGGATGTGTATTCACACACTCACTGTGGGGGTTTGCACTTGCATGGGATGATTATTGGTGCACTTATTGTGCAGATAAGTTTATCAAAGACACAATACTGATGTGATGAAAAAGAGTTTCATTTTCTGGATCTTACTTACAAATGTAACTAAAATGAAGTGTAATTTTTACTTTTATGTTGTTAAACAAGATTTGGGAATATCTTCGCCAGCCGGCTACTCATTTGAGAGAAAAAATGGCTGATTTGTGGCATAGGCTAGGGGTTGAGGCTTCATCTTTTAAGGGTATATTTTGATTCTACTGTGGACAGGTCTATGGGTGCTGGTTCTGTTTCAGTTGCAGATAAATAGGAGAGAGGAGAGACATCCTAGAATTAGCTGAACTTCAGAGTAGGCTAACAAAGATTTCTTCTCAGAGGCACAATTTGATTCAAATATGGAGAGGTCTGTGGGATTGGTGAAAGATGCGGAATGGGAAAGCATACCAGCTCTGATGTGTTGGAGATAATAGGAGTTGAGGTTAAACTTTAAATAAATTTGAGTTTAGATTTAGTTTGATTTTAATTTTTAAGTTTTGAGTAGGTTTGAATTTTCTTAAGCTTGTTTACCTTTTACTGTGTGTATAAATTGAGATGTTTTCATAATGAAGTCGCGGTGAATTTTTGGAAATTGAGTCACCCTGAAGTTTGCATCCACATTCAGTTTAGTACGGATTAGTTCTTTTTATACATGAATGAGGTTAGCCTGAAATTTTGTCAGGTTTAGAGTGCATTTGGGAAGTAGCCAATGGTTAATGTATCTGTGCTACTCTTTTAACACCTTTTGGGTGCATCTGTCCACTTGCCAATCGAGGAAACTGTGTATCTTCTCCTGTGATAAAATGAAATAAAATTCTGCTTCCATACATACCCTTTTATGCCGAGTGATGTCATTTGTGTGACCCAAACCCTAAACTCTATTGTAACTATGTTGTTTCCATCATTATGTCACATTGTAAGGGGGTTCTCTCGCGCACACACAAAAATAATAATAATTAAAGGCATAAATTACCCAGTGCACATGGATTTCATGGTGTCTCATTACACACCTCATAGTGGGGCCCATCTAATGACCCATCCCAATGGAACACACACACACGAGGAATTCCCCCTGATTCACACCATCCTTTTATTTTTTATACGCATCTGAATGGACTGCATCGTTCAATTGACAAATAAATTTTGTAAGGGTGAAGCTTGTTGACAGCTGATGAAGGGGTTAGAATGATTAAATGGGGTCCATGTTTTGTATAAAGGTAGGCCAATCAGATGATCCCCTTCCATCCTCAAGTGAGCCCCGCAATGAGGTGTGCATGGAAGCTCCCTCATAATGAATATGTCAGAGAAATTACTACTTTTCATGTTGCACTCATATCGGCCAGCTTTATAAACTCCTATTGTTGATGCCCTGCGAAGGTCCCAGCACGAAGCCCTCAAGATGAGCATGTGGATGGATCACTAAGCCCAGGACCATGTACAGAACACCGCGCTGCAGCCTCATCAAAGATCAACCATATGATATGGACATGAGAATGACTGCTAGTCATGGCCATGTGACTAGAGGCTCTTTAAATGGAAACAGTGGTGAAAGTTATCAGCATTTAATCAGATGGAGTCCATCAGGCTGTTAGATTCATAAAAACCCTATGGTGTACAGTCTCATGTCCTAGATCTTCTTGGATTTTGAGATACATGTGAAAAACACACACACAAAAAAAAACAAAAAAAAGAATTTAATCCCGCATTTTGATTTGTGTGCACTCTTGTGGGGCTAAATTTCAAGATCTAAATCGTTCAATGTTCTTATAAATTAAGAAGCCCCATGTGGAGTATCCTATCTTATACTTTCACAGATTTTCGAAAAATAAAAGCATAAATAGCTTAATCCCACATTTTGCTCATGAGGGCCAGCAATTCATGATCTGAATTAAACGTTTTATTCATCCAGTTTATCGTCATTCTTATAAGCAGAATTGTGAAAAATGCTAGATATTTTAGTATTACATAATAATTTTCTTAGGCGTTTTAGCTATAAGTTAAACCTGTTTTTCCAAAGTGATGATGAAAAAACATTCTTTTAAGGGTTTTTTTGTGTGTGTGTGTGTGTCTCTTTCTAACCTCATGTTGCCAAATGAATACTTGCAAAAAGGGATCCGTTAAACTCAACCCCAAAACAAAACCAACATATTTATAAGTTCTACAGATTTTCTTTATTTAAAATATGACTAAGATAGTTGTAATGTCAAGATTTTTATTCTTTTCTAGGTTTATAGCCGAGAGAACCAATCCAAAAGGCTAAATATATTAGGGCGCCTTTGATAAAGGTGAGGAATCCTTGAGAGTTTATGGATTTGAGAATTTCTCACTCTTGCAGTTTGAGGATTCCTCATCTCGTAGTTGTAAAGGATTTGACGTTGATATCGGTGCGTATCAATGCATATAGCAAAGAAAAATATAGTGTTGGTGTGTTAATGCACAAAACCGAGGGTTCTCAAATCTCATAAGATAGAGTTGAATAGGGATGCAAATGGATCGGTCTGGGTTCATAGAGGACCCTGACCTTGAACCGTTAATGAGAAGTTGGAACCGGTTCTATATATGGTACGAGTCTAGGTCTGGGTCTAAATAGAGAATTATATGGAAATAAAGCTATTATTTAGGAAGGATTTAAAAAAATTGAGGTAATACGTAGGATCTTAAGTCCACGAGTCGAAACCAAGATGGAATCGGACCCATACCCATTTAGGTCAGGGGCTCAAAAGAAGGATCTGGACTCTAAATCCCTAGGCCTAAATAAGGACCCAAACTTAATTTTTAACGTTTCGTAACATTTGGGTAAAGGGAGAATTGGGACCCATTTACATCATTATAGTTGAACTTAAATAAGGGCCTATCTCTTTATCAGAATTCCAAAAATTCATGTTTGGAAGAATTTAAAATTCTCAAAAAGTTGTTCCCTTTGGTGGAATTTCAAATTCCTCTTTTTTTATGGAGGATTTGAAATTCCAACAAATAGTATAGCGAATGGAATTTCAAAAAATTCAAAAAGGTCTTTTGAGTAGTTGGAATTTGAAACCCTAACGAAAGAAGCTAAACATTTTAAACGCAAAGGGACAAAATGTCACATAAGGTAAAAAAAAAAAAACACACCCCAACCTCCCGAATTCTAGTAATAAATTTTCTAATAAAGAAAAATACCCTAAGAATCCTTAAAGTTGAGGATTCCTATTAACCCAAATCTACAAGATTTTACCTTTGCCAAATGTGGGATTTTCAAATCCTCCGAAAAAATCGGTGACTAATCCTGGAATTTAATTGCCAACCTTAATAAATTGTAGGGCCACTGGGTGGACAGAGGTTTTCATTTTTCTTGTGTGGCATGAAGAGATTATAAAATAGAGATGCCAAAAAAAGCGAAAAAGCAAAAAGAAGAGAAGAAGAGATTAACCCTCGAAAACCGACCCCGATTTGCGACTCCCTCTCTCTCTCTCTCTCTCTCTCTCTCTCTCTATTGGTGGTATCGACTCTCGCCTGCTAACCCTTCCCTCCCTCTGCTTCTCTCTCTGTCTGCGATCTCGATCTCTCTCCCTCCCGATCACTGCAGTGAAGCTTTGAAGGTATTTCTTATCCCCTATTCTAGGGTTTTGAATTCAACATGGTTTTTTTTTTTTTTTCTTTCAAAAGGACCCTTTGATCTTGTTAAAATCTTCAAATCATTCATATCTGCTCCTATTTTCATGACCCTTGATCTGCTGGGGGTCATTCCGGTGGGTTTAACCCTCTCGATCGATCATGATAAAATTTTTGAAACAGTAAAGAGGATTCTTTAGAATTGGGATCAAACAGCTGCACTTATTTTCATGGTCATCGATCAATCAAAATGATTATGGATCTAGTGGGTTCTTATATCAGTCAAATCTAGTGCATTGAAATGTAAGCTAAAGTCAATGCTGCAAAATCTTCTAGTTTCAATGAGTAACAACTTCTCACTGGCATAACATGCTATTAAACAAAATTATTAACCCAACGAAAGAAAACCCAGCTCAGTTTCTTATTTATACTCTGAGATCAGACCACAAATAATCTTATGGTTCTATGGAAGTGGGTCATGTTAGGTGCTTGGAGCCTTTGAGATGAGCCCTATCCTAGATAGCCATGGTCGAATTTTGAAAATGTTTTTCATCCCAACTTTCTTCTCTTTCAAGTGGGGAATAGTTATTGGGATAATCCTTGTTCTAACTATGAATATTTATTGAGAGAGAGAGTGAGAGCTCCTAGAAACAAGTTAGAGATGATTGTTTTAAACCCCGGAACAAATTAGTGAGTCATTCTCTTATTATTTGTGACGAGTAGATGAATTGAGGATTGGATACAACCCATTGTCCGCCTGAACTCACTGTAGGCTATGCCAGTTTGGCTACTAACATCAATGAAATTAGGGATAACATACATGTCTTCCAGCAATTCAACAGTTATCAACTCGAATCAATGCTTGACTTATAAATATCGAGCTTAACCACACGGACAACATTTTTGTTGGGAAGAAAACTATCGAGATGAAGAGCCGAAATCCAGAATCCAGAATCAATGTGACTAGGGTCCCCAAGAATGTTGATAGGGATTTAAGTACTAAAATTGTTATCCCGGAATATGATGGAAAGATGCGACCAGATATATTCATGAATATGTTTGTTTGCGTGGAATGTGTCTGCTGAGCTCACAAATCTATGACAGATGGAGACAAGGTGACACTAGTAACTACCAGATTTCATGGGTTTGTAACTATTTGGTGGACAAAATGCAATGATGACTGTGATGACAAGATATGGATTCAGTATAAACATGGATGGAGATGTGGAATATGATGGAGTAAACATTTCTTTCAGTGCACTTACAGTAGGGATTTGTTTTTCCAAACTTTAGGGTTTAAAATAGCGGAGCAAATCAATGGAGGTATATGAAGGAATTCTTTCTAGTCCAACCATGTTGTTATTTGGATGAGTCATGGTTTGTTGTAGCTCATAGATGTTTTCATGGCCTTTGACTGGACCTACAAAATCGCTTAGCATTTCAAAACTTTGATATAGTGGATGAAGTGGTGCAACATGCAATGAAATCTGAAGAGATAACCGGCCATGAAGCTTGTTAGCTCGCATCATTTAAAGGGTTCGACCAATCATCTTTGTACTTAAACAGGTATAGAAATAAGTCAAGCCAATATACGGGATCAAGTTCTCAATCTAGTAATGAGACAAGGAAGTACAAGAACAACTCGCTGGAAGTTATCGTTGTTGGGAAAGAGGTCATTTATCAATTCCAATGTCCACAACACTCAACAGCTTCAGTTTATATGATAGAAGAATAAGAACATGAGCAGCGGGGGAGCTAGGATTTTCTTTCAGAGGGGGCAAGGATGATCAACCAATACATTAGTGGGGCGCACTTATGAAAAGTCTAAATCATCCAAAAAATGTCCCTTCCCTCATAATCATCATAAGATATCACATTAATAGTCCACAATTAGAATGGTAACTTAAACACTTAGATAAAAATTTAAAAAAATATAAATACTTTATATATGTCAATTTGGTAGTGGGCCTATATTGTTTTGGAGTAAAATTTCTCACAATAAGGAGGGCAATTGTTTTGTGGCCCACTAATAATTTTAAGGCCTGCTGATGTTATCTACATAGTTCAAATAGGAAAAACTAAAGAGAAAATAAAGAATGATAGAAAAGCTCTATGATAATGGGCCCACTTATAAAACATCTAAACCTTTAAAAAATGACCTCCTCAAGTATCCCTCATTAAATTCCATTCAAAAGACAGATTGGCAAAACCTATGGTCAGTGGGAAGGAACTCCCCTGTCTCTCCACAATTAGTTCACACATGCGTTACTGCTCCTTCATTCATGTCTATAATAATTTCAATATAACCTCTTTGAACATTCTTTTTATTTAAAACCCACAAAATTAAATCTCCAGGTACCCAGTCGTAGGCTTTTTCTAGATCGATGAAGGCCATATGTGAATTTCTCTTCTTGACTCCATATTTTTCCATCAATTGCCTAAGTGAAAAGAGAGCTTCCATTATTGATCTCCCTGGTATAAAACCAAATTGATTTTCAGATATCTTGGTCTTCAGTCTAAGTCTTTATTCCATTAGTCTCTCCCATAGCTTCATAATATGACTCATAAGTTTAATCCCACGATAGTTGGTACAGTTTTGTATCTCTCCCTTGTTCTTATATATAGGTACTATAACACTTCTCCATTCATCCGGCATTTTCTTTGTCATTAATATCTTATTGAAGAGTCTAGTTAACCAAATCTCCCCAACTTCTCTTAAGCATTTCCAAGCCTCAATCGGGATGTTATCTGGATCCGTAGCCTTTCATGTCTTCATTTGTTTTAATGCTTTCCTCACTGCCACCACCCTAATTCTACAAAAAAAAGTATGCTTTGCTAATTAAGTATCGTCTTTTGTTCTTATGTCTCCTATATAGTCTTCATTTAAAAGTTTGCTAAAATATTCCCTCCTCCTTTTTTTTATATTGTTGTCCTTCAGTAGAACTTTTTAGTCATTGCTCTTAATCCATTTGACATGATCTAAGTCCTTACTTTTCCTTTCTCTTATTTTTGCAGTTTTAAAAATATCCTTCTCTCATTCTCTTGTTCCCGACCTATTATATAGGTCATCATATACTTTACACTTTGCATCACTTACTTCTTTTTTAGCTTTTTTCTTTGCCTTCTTGTTCATCTCATAGTTTTCCATATTCCTAATACCCTATCAAACTTTGTAACAAGGTCTCTTCTCTTGAACAACTTCTGGAACCTCTACACTCCTGCACGAAGTTTCTTTATTATGGTGTCCTTTTCCTTTCGACTCTTCGAGCACCTCTTTTGCAGCCTTTCTAATAAAGTTAGCCATTTGTTTCCACATTGTTGTTGTTTCTCTCTCAAAATTCCAATATCCATCCTCAATCACTTTACCTGTAAATATTGTTTCTCTTTCTCCTTTCAAACCCCTCTACCTTGTTTTAGCCTTTTAGGGTACATTTTATTTACTACTCTTTTTCTATTTCTAATGGTAGTATCTAAAACTACTAACTTATGTTGTGTGCTCAAACTCTCTCCTAGAATAACCTTACAGTCTTTACAAGCCAATCGGTTATGTTTTCTAAGTAGAAAAAAGTCTATCTGGCTCCTGCTAGTTCCACTTTTTCAAGTAATTAAATGCTCATTTCTCTTTTTAAAGCAAGTGTTTGCTATTATAAGATCAAATGCTATTGCAAATTCCAAGATAGTGTCTCCTAGTCCTAACTCATTTTTTTCTCCAAATCTTTGTCCTTCATGCACTCTCTCATATCCTCTATTATCCTTTCCTACATGCCCATTTAAGTCCCCTCCTAGGAAAATCTGTTCACTAGTTGGAATTTTCCGTAGTAAACCGTCCATCTCCTCCCAAAATTGGCTCTTGACACTTTCATCTAATCCTGCCTGGAGAGCATATGCACTAATAATATGAATTATGTCTTTTTCTAACACTAGTTTAATTGCTATAATTCTATCACCCAATCTCTTTACCCCCACAATTTTCTCTTTTAAATCCTTATCTACAACCATACCCACTCCATTTCTTCTATTGTTCTTTCCACAAGGACCATGTGGTCCCATGGCCGACAAACTCTCAAGAAGACAAATTTGACAATCCCAATATTTGCGTCTCTACAAACAAACAACCACTTCTTTCCTAGTTAGGAAACATCCGATTTTGATGGGGGGATCCTATAGGAACCCATCCCAATTTTTCTTTTGCCAGGCCCATAGCTAAAAAACGAACTTTCTTGCGATTACAAGGTTCATTCGAATCTGAAATCCAATCTTGGAAATACAGCATCCCGCTTTTTTTTTACTACCCCAGGCTTCGATACATTTCGAAATCGAGAAATCTCTACTGGATTAGATGCTATCAGCGAACAATTAGCTGATCCGGCTCTAGTAAGTAACAAAAAAAAAAAAAAAAAGATATATGGGGGATAGGAAAGATAAGGAACTAATCATAAATACCCATCGTTCACTAATTACTTGGTTGCTGGCGGGTTTCTTTGTATGTGTTGTCAGGAAAGAGGAGGACTCAATGATCATTCGTTCGCCGGAACCAAAAGTGAAGATTTTGGTGGATAGGGATCATGGATCAAAATAGCGTAGCGGCCGCTATATCGGGCGTAGCGGTGAAGACCACTGCGCTAAATGGCATTTAGTGCCGTTCACATCAGTAGCGGCCACTACGGAGCCGCTACGGGCCGCTAAGGGATGTGAAATTTTTCTATTTTTTAAAAAATTTCAAAATGTATAATGATGCTTATTTCTTTTCTTTTTCTCTCCAAATAACATTTTTATGCAACTCTTTAACTCTTTTTATGTTTAAAAGAACACAAAAAAGCACACGATCTCGCCGAATTATAGTGGATATGGAGAGTTCTTCTCAAGGTTTCACAGATATATAGGACCTCATACAATGAGGGGACCGCTACGCCCCCTTTCCTCAGTTACTTTTGCAAAAAAAGAACATTTTCTCTCATTTTCCAATATTCTAGATTTTCTACAAAAATTTTCAGATTTTTTTGACGATTATTTCAAATCGCACCGCTACATAGCCCCGCTGTTACGTAGTATTTTGGCGGAGGGCCGCTACGCCTGCCGCTACCGCTATTTATATCCTTGATAGGGATCCCATAAAAACTTCTTTCGAGGAATGGGCCAGGCCCAGCCATTTCTCAAGAATAATAGCAAGGGCCCTGATACTACCACTTGGATCTGGAACCTTCATGCTGGCTCACAATTTCGATAGCCATACCAGTGATTTGGAGGAGATCTCTCGAAAAGTATTTAGTGCTCATTTCGGTCAACTCAGTTCCTAACTACGAAAAAGGTGGTTGTTTGTTTGTAGAGACGCAAATATTGTGATTGTCAGATTTGTCTTCTTGAGAGTTTGTGGGCCATGGGACTACATGGTCCTTGTGGACCCTTTCTTTGTGCTGGGAACCAAATTTGATGTTTGAGTTGCATCAGATGGTGCCTACTGCAAACACAGCTGTTGCTTATTGCTGATGTTTGCATAGTGTGAGACTTCCATTATCGAGTCTTATTTCTTCATTATAACTTGTTTCATAGTTACATTCTTGCATCCTTTTGTTGCTACATTTGTTAATATTATACTTGTCTTTCTAACATATGTATGAACTGTTATTATACATAATTTGATTTACTTTTCATGTCCTCTAAAATTATTAGTCTGGCGGTCGATTTCCTAGTCCTTTTTTGACTATTTCAATTGAACATAATAGAGGAGGCTCATTCTATTTCTGTTTTCAATGAAATATTGGTGAATCTTTTAGAATTTGTTAGATGTTTTGACACCGTTGATTTATTTTTTTTCCTCCATAAGATTTTAAACTCAGGGTTTTTCTCACCATGATGGTTGGACATAACAGGTTTTGCAAATGGAATTATAACTAAGGAAAAGAATATCAAGTGACATGCAGCCCATGGGGAATGAAAAGCCTGAACCCACCAATTTTCCAGGAAGACCTACTTACCTCTCAGGGACTGCTGCTCAACCTGCAATGCCTTTTCTATCTTCTGGGTCTGTTGCTGGCTCGGAGGCTTCTGTTTATAGACCTGCACCACCAGTTCGATTTAATGGTCCATCAGTGCCTACGCCGGTGTCATCTTATTCCTCACCAGATATTAGCATTCATCAACGCCCCCATATAACAAATTATCCTTCAATGACTCAACCGGCAACACCTTATGGCCCACCACCTGCTGGTCAACCATTTTCAGTACCACCTCCACCTAGGGGTCAACAGCAGGCTTTTCCTCCTGTTTTGACTCGTCCTCAGTTCCAGGTCCCATTAGTGCCAATGGGGCCTTCACCTCCCAGTGTGAACCCTAGTATACCACCTAGAGGTAATATGCCTGCATCAACATTGGAGTCATCATTTTCTGCTCCAAGGCAAACCTTGCAGCCATCTTTGCATGGGTACCCTTTTAGGCAGCCCAATTTTGCTGCTCATGCTCCACCAGTACAAGTTCCACCCTATGCTGCTCACCAAGGAAGTTTTGTATCACCCCCACCGACTGCAGGAGAACAAATTCATTATCCTAGTGCAGGACCTCCTGTGGGTGTTCAAGGCTTGGTTGAAGAGTTCAACTCTCTATCCATTGGATCCATCCCTGGATCAATTGATCCTGGAATTGATTCCAAAGTTCTGCCGAGGCCATTGGATGGTGATGTGGAGCCAAGTTTGTTCCGTGAGATGTACCCTCTAAATTGTCATCCTAGGTATTTAAGACTGACGACTTGTGCAATTCCAAATTCCCAGTCATTGCTTTCAAGGTGGCATATGCGTCTTGGAGTTGTGGTTCATCCTCTGGCTGAAGCTCCTGCTGGGGTCAGTGTCACTGCTCAAAAGGGCAGGTTCTTTTTATGTAATTACTTTTTTATGCATAATTTCTTTTTTGAGATTGATTTAGGGTCTTGCTTTCTAATTGGTTGTTCTTTGTCCATCAGGAGGAAGTGGCTGTTGTAAATTTTGGACCAACAGGCATTATTCGATGTAGAAGATGCCGAACATATATCAATCCATATGTAACATTTACTGATGGAGGAAGAAAGTGGCGTTGCAACATCTGTGCTTTGCTTAATGATGGTAATCCTCTATATTTCACTACTGTAAGCGCTCACTGCTTTCAAATCGTTGTGATGACAATTAAGCATGCATTTGAAGTTCTTGTCTGTGTTTTAGGTATTGTGTGTTTGCCAAAGCATTGTATTTTTTTCATAATAAAACAACCTTGCCATATCTAATGAACCACTTGCTGAAGGAATTCCACTACTGTCCAGTAAAGCAGGTCCTCTTTGGTTTCTTTTGATAAGATACAGAGTAACGATATCTGGAAATCATTCTCTCTCTCTCTCTCTCTCTCCCACCCACACACACAGAGACAAGGTGTATATTGGGACTTGTTTCTGGTGAAATACAAATTGAATTTTTTGGTTTTGGTTTCATGAACACAACAATTTTGCAATTATGTATGGTTGTCTTAAGGTGTTACTGGTAGACATTCATGAAGATGTTTAATTTTTTGAGGAAAATGGAATTGGACTAACATGTAACTTATCTTTGAATTTGTTTCCTAGTGTAAGAGTACAAGATACTATGCGGATATTATTAGAACATCTTCCTTTTTCTTTCATTTAAGGATTAATTGCTCAATGAGTAGAAAGCACCATCAAGAAACCCATTTGAGTATTTGCTACAGTTGATCCTTATTGATGTAATCTGATTACATTAATACTTGGAAAGTCTTCTCAACTTATATCTAGCAACACACTTGTCCAACTTACCTATCACTAATAGGCCATAACTTCTCTAATACGAAGTGCACAATCTTGGGCTTGTTGAATAGATAATCAAGATAACCCATCTAAAACACCCAACATTGAGTCAATTGGACACCTTTTAACACATATCTACTATCTGTGTTCACCACATACGAACTCATGGTTGTGGCTGTGGTACCCCTCTTAGATCTTCCAATGACATCAGTTTGTATTGTGTGGTTGGCATTGATCATTGTCCTTGTACTTCCACCACCATACTAATACAACCCATATGCACCATATCCTTTTGGATGAGAATAAAGATTTGGGTGTTCATACCATCCTTCAAATTGAAGTATTGAACACAATCAAGCTTGGCACCAACCTCTCTTCTCCTATTGACTAGTGGATGTGGATCTGGGTTTGGGTACCTTATCTTTATTTTCAAAAAAGTCGCTTGTGTCGGTACTTACTCACACCGACTCGTCTGACTGGATGTTGGACAAAATTTTTATTCTGTGCAAAAGGCATATGTACTCAGTTCGTCACCATCTTCGTGGCACATCCCAATTATTTAGGGTGCTTTTGTGAGTTTCACTATCATTCAGGAAAAAAAAAAGAGTTTTGCTTTTCCATAAAACCCTTTTCCAAACGGTGCTCACACTCCATAGTCTAACATTCTATCCTCACCACTACTCCTAAGGTCTTAATAAGTCTGCGGTCTGCCCTCTTTCCTCATCTCTTGAACTACTCATCCTTCAACCTCACTACTACTCTGGAGGTCTTAGTAAGTCTGCCCTCTTTCCTAGTCTTGAACTACTCATCCTTCAACACTTCTTACATGGACTCATTTAGAACTCTGCTCATGGCTAAACCATCTCAAATAATATTCCTTGATTTTTACATTAGTGAAGCTACCTATATATTTCTTTGTAGGACCTTATTACTAATTCTGTTCGATCTTACAAGCGGAGACATACATCTTAGCATTTGACTTATATATCTTAATTCCATGATTCTGTTTGATCTGGTTAATGTTAAGTAGAGATTGCAATTTTAAATCGAGGATCTTAAAGATATTGGCTTTTTAAATTTAAGCAAGTCTGAAAAAATTGATTCTCTCGAGATGGAACTTCCTAAATACTATGAGATTTGACATGTCACATGAACACAATGCTGTTATTTACCGTGGGACTAATTAAATGCTCTAGTTATGAGCTGTCTTAGTTGGCGCACTATGCTGGTCTTCTGGGGCCTTTTTTGGTAAGTCATTTTTGGTTCATGGCTTGCATCAGTTCTCCCTGGCTTGAGAGAAATCGATTTTGACGAGTTAAGATGGGCTTAATCCTCCTGGTTCAAAGACCATCCATAGAAACTCACCATCTAATGGTTGGATCTCTTTCAAAGATCACTGTATGTAAGGCATGCAATCAATTTCTCTACACATTTGTAGATTTATCATTTCTAGAGAAGAATCGAATTATATGTTCTATAGGAGAATTAGTATGGAAGAAGTTAAAGAAGTATTGAAAAAGATGAAGAATGGGAAAGCGGTTGGGCCGGATGGTATCCCTATTGAGGTCTGGAGGTGCTTGGAGGGGGATGGCATAAGTTGGTTGACAAAGCTTTTTAATGTAGTGCTAAAGAGTAAGAAGATGCCTGATGCATGGAGGAAAAGTATTTTTATACCCATATACAAGAACAAAGGAGATATTCAGAACTGTGCGAACTACCGTGGGATTAAATTGATGAGCCATATGATGAAATTATGGGAGAGAGTTATTGAGAGAAGACTAAGAAGGACAACAAACGTTTCAGAGAATCAATTTGGTTTCATGCTTGGGAGATCAACCATGGAGGCTATCTTTCTCCTGAGAAGGTTAATGGAACAGTATAGAGAAGGTCAGAGAGATTTACATATGGTGTTCATTGACTTGGAAAAGGCCTATGACCGGGTTCCTAGGGAGATTATATGGAGAGTACTGGAAAAGAAAAGAGTGTGTGTCGCATATATTGAGGCGATAAAGGATATGTATGATAAAGTCGTGACATCTATAAGAACGACTGGCGGAGAGACTAAAGAGTTTCCTATCACGATTGGTCTACACCAAGGCTCAGCGTTAAGCCCGTACTTGTTTGCCCTAGTTATGGATGAGATTACAAGACATATCTAGGATGAGGTGCCGTGGTGTATGCTATTTGCAGATGACATTGTTTTAGTGGATGAGACGAGAGAAGGAGTGAATGCTAAGCTAGAATTGTGGCGGAAAACGTTAGAGATTAAAGGGTTTAGGTTAAGCCGATGCAAGACGGAATATATGAAATGCAAGTTTAGTCAAAGTAGGACATCTGGTAACATAGAAGTAAATTTGGGCACACAAAAGATAGTAGAGAAAGAAAGCTTTAGATACCTTAGATCTATGGTGCAACAGGATGGAGGGATTGATATTGATGCAAGTCACAGGATTCAGGCCGGGTGGACCAAATGGAGGAGTGCTTCGGGAGTCTTGTATGATCGGAAAGTCCCCCTCAAGGTTAAAGGAAAGTATTATAAGGTGGCGGTACGCCCAGCGTTGTTATATGGATCAGAGTGTTGGGCAGTAAAGCATAATTATGTTAAGAAGATGGAAGTTGCGGAGATGAGAATGTTAAGATGGATGTGCGGGATCACAAGGAGAGATAGGATTAGGAACGAGGAGATTAGGGGCAAAGTAGGAATAGCACCGATTGGAAATAAAATGAGAGAAAATCGACTAAGATGGTTCGGCCATGTTAGAAGGCGTCCAACGGAGGCACCTGTTAAAAGGTGTGAAAGCATGGAGATTGTCAGGAGTAGGAGAGGGAGAGGAGACCCAAGAGAAGCTGGAAAGAAACTATTAAACAAGACCTTGCCTACATGGATCTAACGGAGAACATGGCCCTAAACAGATTTGATTGGTGGCGTCAAATCCATAAAGCCGACCCCACCTAGTGGGAAAATGCTTGGTTTGGTTTGGTTTGGTTTGGTATTTGTAGATCAGAGCTGTGGCTTTATTGATGGTCTTGATTTGCTTTGTAGGGCCTTTGAATAATTGGGATCATCTAATACTTTAGATCTTACCACCTGTTCCATAAGAAGCAGGTTTGGGGGAGGGGGCAAGAAAGAACATCACCAGCAGTGGGCACTAACCACAGGAGAGGACTGTTTGAAAGAATGTTAAAAAACTTTTATACTTTTTTGAAATAACCAATACATGAAGCCCTTTTTTTAAAAGTTGACTAAAACTTTAGGATGTTATAAATTTTTTCATCATCATCAAAGCCTTGTCCCAATTATGTTGGGGTCATCTACATGAATTCTGTTTTACCATTTCAGTCTATTGTGGGCTTAATCCTTAGATAGGTTGCACTTCTTCAAATCTATCTTTACTACTTTAATCGATGTCCTCTTCGGCCTACCCCTTTTCCTTAAGGGGTTATCAATCTGCATAGAGAAACTTTTCCTCACTGGAACCATTGTTGGCCTGCGTTGGACATGTCCAAACCATCTCGAACATGTCCCTCTTAATTTATCATCTGTAGATGCTGCCCTGAATGCTCTCAAATGTGCTCATTTTTTATTTCATCTTTTCCTTGTTTAACCACACATCCATCTCCAATTTCTCATCTTTGCGACCCTCATTATTTGCATGTATTGTTTCCTATTTGTCCAATATGCTGCCCCATAGATCATAGCTGTTCTAACCGGTGTCTCGTAAAATTTTTCCTTCACTCTTTGTTGGTATGCGCCTATCACAGAGCGCTCTAGAAGCAATTCTCCTATTCAACCATTTGGCTCTTTTGAAAATTTCCCATATTTTTATAAAATAGTATTTGTTGATTTATAGGTGTGACCAGAATTTTAAAGGCTTGTTGTAGAACACTGTTTTTGAATCCTTTTCTTTTTTGGTTGATTTCATGCTGTTAATCAAGTCTGTATTTTTTTTTTTTGGAGGTAATTAATCTAGTCTGTTTAAACTGTGTGTTTTCAGTTCCTGGTGACTATTTCTCCATTTTGGATGCGAATGGTAGAAGATGTGATGCAGACCAAAGGCCTGAACTTTCAAAGGGTAGTGTTGAGTTTGTTGCACCAACTGAATATATGGTGCGGCCTCCGATGCCTCCATTATATTTTTTTCTCATTGATGTGTCTCTATCAGCAGTCAGGAGTGGCATGCTTGAGGTAATCGGCTTTGAACTTTAGGGCGAGGCTAAAACTTTGCAGCCATCCCCTTCCCAACTTCACTTGCATTTTATTTTTATAGAGTTCCAGACCATGTTTTGGCTTCCGAAGATTGGTGTATCCATGATTAATTGTTTTGAATTTAATGTCTTCATTTAATTATGCTGCAATTTGATTAGCTTCTTTCATTAAGTGGTGGCATAAACAATGTGTTTGGTATGTATATTATGTTTCACTTATTGCCTGTATTTAACATTGTTATTTGGCAGATTGTTGCTAATACCATAAAGTCCTGTTTGGATGAACTGCCTGGCTTCCCTAGGACACAGATTGGGTTCATAACTTTTGACAGCACCCTCCATTTTTATAATATGAAGGCATGTGATTCTTTCTACTCTTGCATATATGATAAATATAGTTCCTCTCTTTCATTGTTTCTCTTGTGTACTTTTTGCCTTATGCTTGTTAATATTTGCTTTGATAAAACAGATTAATTGTTGATACAAAGTTTGTCTTTCTGTAACAGTCATCTTTGACACAGCCTCAAATGATGGTGGTTGGAGACCTGGATGACATATTTGTACCTTTGCCAGATGATCTTCTTGTTAACTTGATAGAATCAAGAAGCGTGGTGGATGCATTTCTAGATAGCTTACCCTCTATGTTTCAGGACAATGTCAACATAGAATCTGCTTTTGGACCTGCTCTTAAAGCAGCATTTATGGTTATGGTATGCCATGCATTCAGTTCCGGGATTATTGTAAAGCTATTCAGCTTATAGTTTCTTTTTATTGTTTGTTTGAATTGAATTTAGATTTCATTGATGCTTATAGGGAACCAATTTGGTTGTGAAATACCTTACATCAATTTTAAATCATGCATTCATCTGTACCAACAGAGCCAACTTGGAGGGAAGTTGCTGATCTTTCAGTCCACCTTACCATCGCTTGGTATTGGCCGCCTGAAGTTACGTGGAGATGATCTTCGTATTTATGGAACAGATAAAGAACATTCGTTGAGAGTACCAGAGGATCCATTTTATAAGCAAATGGCTGCTGATCTTACCAAATACCAGATAGGGGTGAATATATATGCTTTCAGTGACAAGTACTCTGATATAGCTTCTTTAGGTACATGTTGCTGCCACATTATGTTAAAGTAACTGCCACATTAAGTTAAAGTAAGTGTTGTCAAGGTCCAAGGCGCAGTCAAAGCACCAAGTCCAGTTGGAGCCCATGGCACTAGGCAAGGTGTGCCTAAGTCAACTAAGCACATTTTTGAAGAAAAAGAAGAGAATACAACTTTAAAAAAACTCATTTAATTCAACATCCAAATAAAATTATTGTTGAAGTTGCACAGCCTAAGACATCCAAACATTAAACAACCATGCATCAACGCAAGCAGATCATTATAGGCAGACAACTGTAAATTTACCAAATAAATAAATAAATAATTGCATGGCCACAAGTTCACCAAAGAGAAGACAAAAGGGATTCTCTGTTCTTTCCACATTCAAGTAAAATGCCAACGCCTAACTAATTACATTCATATTTCATACAAAAAGAAATATTATGCGAAAAATGGGGGCTTTGTTGTTTGTTTCTTCAATTTTTTAAATTTTGGCTGCATTTGTCTACATTGATTTCCATGAAAATTCACTTTATTTTCTGAAACAGCAAAAACTAAGGATGTGTGTGAGGGATTTATTTCCATGTAGTACGTTCCTATTACTTTCTTTTTTCAAATGGTCTTATTTCCTTCTACTCATTTGCTCTAAAGGCAGAGAAATAGAGGAAATAGGTGAATCCATGTTGCCATAGAAAACTCCAAAGCAACTGGAAACAAAACCAAATCCAACAGCCTATAGCCATACCTGAAGCCACTGCAGTAGCGCAGAAGCCAGCAAAGCTGGCTGCAGCATGGATAGGCGAATAGAGATATAATGAACTTACCTACTGGCTGGACCTGCTTCTGCTCATTGTTTTTCTTCTTCTTTCCTCCCTTCTCCCTTCTTTTTGTGATGAGGAAGCCTAAAACAATTGCTTTTGTGTTGAAAAGCTGAAACAACATATACTTAATACTTTTGAGGTTTATGTTCCTAATAAAATATCTTAAATGCCCTAGGAGAGGAAAGTCATTAGATGCATCTGAGCACATGGATAGCCTGGGCCTCCACGGTGTACACAAATGCATGCCTGGTTACAGTGCACCCACCTAAGTGTCTATCAGGGAGCTACAAGCCTATGTGCCTGTGCCTTGTACGTGGGTGCGGCCATGACAACTTAGCAATGAACTTAACCTTAGTGGTGCTATCCTTGTTTTCAACTCTCTTTCGCTTTGTAGGAACTCTTGCAAAATATACTGGTGGCCAGGTATACTATTATCCATCTTTCCAAGGAGGCATTCATAAAGAGAAGTTGAGACATGAGTTGGCAAGGGACCTTAAGAGGGAGACTGCCTGGGAAGCTGTGATGCGCATACGATGTGGAAAAGGTCGATGTTTAATATGCCTCTGTTATCCTTTTAGAAAGCCCTGAGGTCTAGAGATTTTATTTTTTTACCTCTTGGAAATTCTCCAGGTTTTGATCAAGGTTCTGACACATATGTTTTGCTTTGCAGGGGTGCGCTTTACAAATTATCATGGGCATTTTATGTTGAGATCAACAGATTTGTTGGCTCTTCCGGCTGTAGACAGTGATAAAGCCTTTGCAATGCAGTTGTCACTGGAAGATACTTTATTGACAACTCAGACAGTATATTTTCAGGTTGCTTTGCTGTATCCTTTGTGTCCTGAAATGGTGGTAGAATAGCAATGCAGTTGTTTACTATGAAAATTTGTTCAAGAATGTTTCCCATACACAGGTTCCCTTTTTTGTCTAATTTTTAGAAAGAGACTTGGACTTGCTTATGTTGAGAATGAAACTGGTCTTAGAATTTCTTTTCTCTGTTATGAAGTCTCTTTATGCAGGAGATACAATTTGGGAACTCTGTGGAGTGGAAATTCTCGAATGGAATTTTGAAGAGGATATTCCAATTATCAAATATTATCTTGAACCATACCTGTGTAATTTGGGTTCAAGTCGTCTGGTTAACCATTTACTTGTTAACTCAATGTCAGCATTACAACTGGTAGTTGTTCTATTGATCCTCGATTTTCCTCTGGCCTTCATGAATAACTGCTGCAATTCAGGAACAATAATTTTCAGGTCCTAATTTTCAGTCATGCATTCTTCTGAATCATTTTCTGTTGAAGTTCATTTTTGTTTTAAGGGATGGAAATCATAATCTCCATGTGTTGAAAGTACCTATTGTATTTTCATGGAGCATAACGTTTCCTTTTCATGTCTACTGTTCCCTGTTCCTTTTTTGTGGAGTTTTGCCTGTTCCTTTTTTTTTTCCTTTTTGGGTGGGGGGACCGATTTGACTGGACAAGGTTTGAAGAAATGTTGCCTCACTTCAGTGCTATAAGTAACTTCCTTAGCAAGAGAAAGATACACTTCATCTTCTGGTGAAAGACGTATCAGAGTCCATACGGCAGCTGCACCTGTGGTTTCTGACCTAGGAGAGATGTACCGCCTTGCTGATGCAGGGGCCATTGTGTCTGTGTTGAGTAGGCTTGGTAAGATAACTTCCCGTACTAGTTGTTACCCTTTATGATGCCAATCTGAAAAGGGGATGATTTTTATAATCGTGGCATTCCAATTTTCTCTGCTCTATTTTTTCTTCAAATGGAACTATTATAAGGAAAAAAAAAAAAAAACATATATATTCTGATCGAGACCAAATAATCTGCAGCAATTGAGAAAACACTGTCAAATAAGCTAGAAGATGCTCGCCATGCTGTGCTATTAAGGATTGTGAAAGGCCTTAGAGAATACCGGAACCTATATGCTGTTCAGCATCGTTTAGGTGGCAGGATGATATATCCTGAATCACTGAAGTTTTTACTTCTGTATGGACTAGCACTGTGCAAATCAATACCTCTTCGTGGTGGATATGCTGATGCTCAACTTGATGAACGCTGTGCAGCTGGTTACAATATGATGATCTTGCCTGTTAAAAGGTTATTGAAGCTTCTTTATCCCAGCTTCATCAGGATTGACGAGTACCTTGTAAAGGTGCATGTCGTTGGATGTATTTCTTTTCTCAAATATTATTGATTTTTCAGATGGTTAATATTCGGGTCGGTTGGAGTTGATTTAGAGAACTGTCTCAAATGCAGGGCCCTACCAGTGCAGATGACTGGAGCAAAGTCTTGAAATGCTTACCTTTAGCTGCTGAGAGCTTAGATCCCAGAGGCCTTTATATTTATGATGATGGATTTCGCTTCATTATTTGGTTTGGCAGAATGCTATCTTCTGATATCATTTTTAATTTACTTGGAGTTGACCTTTCTGGATTGGCTGATCTCTCCAAGGTTAGAGTTTCTTATATTCCCTTGTCTTTTAAAGATTCTTAAAATGTGTGCGGGCACGTGTGTCTGCATGTGCTGGCAGGCAGGTGGTGTGTGGGCACGTGGAGATTTGATCTAGTGCAGTCATCTATATATCTGTGGGGGGGTGGGTGGGGGGTGGGGTGGGTTTGATCTGGTGCGATGATCCTATTTGTATGATGAAGTGTAATGGCTAGTGACAGTTCACTGTGGTTGGTGGGATTGGGACCGCATGGATAACGGGCATGTGAAAATTCACCCCCAGCACATCCCAGGCACCTAGGTCGGCCTTCACACATTCATCTCACCAGATCGTTTCTTCTCTTATTCTTTTTGGTTTTTTCTGAAAGAAAGGAAACATTAAATTAATTTTCTGTGCTTTCTGACATTTAGTGCTTGCAAATTGCAATCCTAATATTGCTCTCTCTCTCTCTCTTCTCTCTTTTTTTTTTGTCTCTGATGTTGTCTGTTATTTATGAACTGCAATCCTAATATTGTTTTATTTTTTTTTTTCTTTCCCTCTCTTTTTTGGGGTTGTCTCTGATGTTGTCTGTTATTTGCAAACACTTAGATATATTGTAAATGATTTTGAAATTTTCACTTTGCAAGTGCTTTGTAGCAATAGGAATGTACTTCTGTAGTTTTCTATTTGATGATGCATTCTATAGCTGTTTCCCATTTGTTGTTTAATGCTGTGTGTAAGTTTCTCTTACAATTATTTGCAGAAATATGTAAACCTGGGATATGAATTAGAGTGTGGGATTTATCTAGATTTTACTTTGGAAAAATATGTATTTTTCTTTTGGATTTTTTCCGCATTTTATTTATTTATTTTATTGTTATTAGAAATGTAAATATTTATAATAGAAATAATACAAATTAATGCACCGACCTGCTTGGTTGACCCCTCTTGAGTCTACTGGTCAACTTGACCCAGTAATTGGCCAAGTTTGGTTGAATCAATGGGTTGGAAAACTGTGGTTGCACCTTTTCACGCTAAAATTTTGTCCTGAATTGATATTGACCTAATTTGACATTTGTTTGAGCTTTCTTTCCCTTAAGTTTAGGTTTAGAATGATCATATGCTATCCAATTTTTTCACTTGCCTAGGTTAGTAGGAGTGTCCATTCTTCTTACCCATGATTGGTATTTATCTAGGTATGAGCATTGCCTTTTTGTTTGTTATTGAATGGGAAGCAAGCAGTCGAGTTTAAAGTGGGGACTGCAGATTTCTACGAAAACTTGTGAGTTTCCACAGTGGTTCTCATGAGGATGGTTCAAAATTGCAGTTGCAGTGGGCTGCATGGTTGACTGCAAAAGTTGATATATTTCATTTTGCAGCCATCGCAGCCTGGTGCAACGCAGTTTTTTTCCCAAGAAAATCTGAAAAGAGAACTAAAACTTCAAACTGGAAAATGCTAGAATCCGCTGTTTCCCCATTAGGGCACATTATAAAGTAATATCTTGGTCCCTCAAAGTTATTTTAAGAGCATGTTTGGTAACAGGTAAGGAATATGTGAGGAATTTGCAGATTTGAGGATTCCTCATTGCTTCTTCCAGAACAGGGATTCCCGACTGTGGATTCCTATGGTCTAGGATTTTGCTTCGATATTGGTGCATTTCTATGCATATAGCGAGAAAAATTGGTATTGGTGTGTAAATTCGCAAAAATGAGGGTTTCCAAATATGAGGAGGGGGTCAGACCTGAATATCCTTAAACATGAGGATTTCTAGAATTCCAGTCCACTGGCCCAAATCATCCGGGATTTGCTATTGTCGAACGTGGGTTTTCCAAGACCCAGTGAAAAACTGGTGAAGATTCCCCAAGGATTTTTTTGCTAACATGACTCAAGGGTCTGTTTGGCAAGTCTGATCTGTTTAAAATAGAGCTGATTCAATTAGATTCTGTTTCAATTAGATCCATCTATGAATGGACTGTTTGGTATGTCTGATTCAACCAGAAAAAGCCAACTTATCAGTAAAAGTTATATGGGTGTCCAAAAAAAAAAATTATATGAGTAAACTTACAGATAATAAAAGTAGTATGGGCAAAGTTGTCATATGGTAAAAATAGTAAAAGGCAAACTTGTCCTATAGTAAAAGTTATAATGACAAACTTGTTAGAAAAAAAAAGGCTAAAGATGTTTGATTACTTTAAACATTCATGTCTCTATATGAGAAAGTCATGTTTTTGTTACCTTTTGAAAATAGAGGCAATGGTCTTAAAAGCTGATTGAATCAAACATTCACATAACTTTCCAAAGCAGTTTAAAGCACTCAAGGATCTATTTCAATAAGTTTTAAGTGAAATAGACTGAAGAAGTAGGCTTGCCAAATGGCATCAACATCTTGTATCTTTGTTTTGTCAGAGAGACTGTTCAGTTTGTTCAAATTTAATGAGAGTAAATATATTTGCAAAAAAATAAAATAAAATTGGAATATCTATATAAAAATCATATATTATGCTTAACTAATAGCTAATTAACCATTCGAAATACAAGTACATGTCATAAGTTGATGACATTGAGTGAACCAAATATGGTATGAATCTAAATTGAAAATTTGTGTTAAAGCACAATTACTTAAGAATTATTAGAATTTATCTGAGAGTGGGAATTTACCTGGATCAATGAGGATTGGCACTATGCAGAATGTCATGCAGGCTGCATATTGTCATCATGGTCATTGTCGTCATCACTGTGATGTTGATAGTAGTCTTATCTGTATTCACATGCCTATATGCTTCATGATCTTTCCTGGGCCTGTAGGCATAAGCAAACGAAGCTGATGTGTGATTAGTGAGCTTTGAGGATTTGTTCAGCTTCTTTTCTGGTGGTCTGATAGTGGAGCAACTCCTTGCGGTGTTGTGGTTACTTCATAATTCTTCTCATCCATTGATATTGTATTACATTTACAATGATATTCAATTGCATCATTCCATGGATGTTTCCTCTTTCATGTGTTCGGAAGATGCTAATGCAGCGGATGCTTTGGCAAAGTCTGAAGTATAGAGAGTTACTTTAGGGCCTCCATTTGAAAATTGTGTGCTCCGTTATCTTTCTTTTGTTTTGCATTTTGGTATAGGTCTTCTATACCTGTTTCTATATATGCTGGAAAAAAAAAAAAAAGTTGGGTCAATGCATCAGCAGCTTGATCTTAAAACACAATTTTGAGGATATATTATGTTCGTCTTAGCTGAAGATTTTTACTTACTGGCCAATATATCAGTACTGCATTCATATTGGTTCGTTTGGGCCCTCGTTTTACTGAAACAAATTTCTAAAATACTATCAGAAAAAAAAATTTAATTACTTTTAGGATGTTAAATGTGTAAATAAACCAAACCAAACCAAACCAAATGAAGCCTTTTCCCACTAGGTGGTCGGCTATATGGATTTGACGACGCCAATCAAATCTATGTTGGGCCATGTCCTCCGTTAGATCCATGTAGGCAAGGTCATGTTTAATAGTTTCTTTTCAAGTTCTCTTGGGTCTCCCTCTCCCTTTCCTACTCCTGACAATCTTCATGCTTTCACACATTTTAACAGGTGCCTCCGTTGGATGCCTTCTAACATGGCCGAACCATCTCATTCGATTTTCTCTTATTTTATCTTTAATCGGTGCTATTCTTACTTTGTCCCTAATCTCCTCGTTCCTAATCCTATCTGTCTTTGTGATCCCGCACATCCATCTTTCGCATTCTCATCTCCGCAACTTCCATCTTCTTAACATGATTATGCTTTACTGCACAACTCTCTGATCCATATAACAACGCTGGGCGTACTGTCACCTTATAATACTTTCCTTTAACTTTAAGGGGGATTTTCCGATCACACAAGACGCCCGAAGCCCTCCTCCATTTGGTCCACCCGGCCTGAATCCTGTGACTTACATCAATATCAATCACTCTATCCTGTTGCACCATAGATCCAAGGTATCTAAAGTTTTCTTTCTCTACAATCTTTTGTGTGCCCAAACTTCTATATACCAGGTGTCCTACTTTGACTAAAATTGCATTCCATATAAAAGGCTGATGCTATAGCTGTATTCTGTGGTAAGGCACCCTAGCATGGAGAGGCTTAAAAATAGTGGCCAATTCCGGTTCATATTGGCCAATATGAACCAGTATCGGTTGGTATGGTGATGATATTTTAGTGTTTATTGGTCCAAGATCACGGAAGTGAAAATATCGCCAAATATTGGCTGATGCTATAGCTGATATCGTCAAAATATCGGTCTGGTCTGATATATCAGCCGATGACTCTTCAAACCTTAAAAACAAGTGGAAGTTATCATTTCCAAACCTACTTGTAGTCAAGATGGGATGCCGTTGCAAATTTGGGACACACACAGAAGAAAAAAACAAAAGAAGGAAGTGGTGAGGATTTAGTTGAACACAATGGGGGGAAGAGAGACAAAGGGCGTTCCCTAGCTGCATGGCATCGAAGTCGACTGCACCAGGTCAACATGGGACGGATGCTTGCTGCCACTTCTTCTTCATCGCTTAAATTGTCCTCTCCTTCCTCTTCCTTTTCTTCTTCCCTCTCTTTCTTTCACTCGCTCCTCTCATTCCCCACTTTCCTTTTCTAAGTCGCTGCTGGTGGGAAATGGAATGAAAGGGGTGAAAGCCCCTTTCAACTTCTACCCTTTTTTTTCTCTGTGTCCATATGACCACTTTTTTTTTTTTTTTTGTGAGTCCACTAGCAAATTTGTAAGCTTCACTGTGGGGTGGTCCACCTATTAAAAACCCAAACCGCTCAAAATAAATGACCTTATGTAGTGTGACCAAATTTCATCCAAATCAGAGATGGGCCTACTGCTCTACTATCTAATTTTTTATATGAATTCATGAGGCTATTCATTAGGGTCCGCTTGTAAAAATGAAAAGCACTAAAAATAAATGCCCCCCCTTGATATGGGCCTTGAACATATTTTAATGAAATTAAAATTGTGCCCATTAGAAGTTTTGTTACTTTTAAGTCATCTGAATAAACTATTAAAAAATCAGATGGCACAATTCGCTTGTGTATCTGAACTTCCTTTTTTTTTTCCTGTTTATTTGTATCCCTTTAATAGGGCCCACTTATGACAAAACTAAATCACTTAAAACAAATGTTTTTTATTGGGCCCTTAACAGATTTAATTCCAAGAGGGGTTGCCCCCAACATTGATCACTTATTAAAAAAATGAGCATAAAATATTAAAAAATAAAATAAAGTGTTCTATAGTGGTCAATATCGGCTACATTGATGGATCTATATATTATAAAGATGGTATTATAAAGATGGGCCCAAAAATTAAATAAACACTGGAACTTTATCATATTTAACAGTAAAAAACTAAACAGTGATACAGGATATTATGACTTAGGGGGACTAATATATATTTGAAGTGTTTACTGATAGATAAACATTGTTTTCTAGCTTTTTTACAATACTTTGGATTTTTGTATATTTTTTTCAATTTTCTTGGGTAAAAAGAAAAAAATCACTCCGCGGTAGACCACGAACCGTGACGTCGTGACGTGATGCCACGTCATTTTGCTTTTCGGGGTTGACTATGATGGTGACCACAATTGCTATTTTGAATCAGGGTTGGGTAGCGGCCGATAGGTACCAGTATTGGTCGAAGTTTTAAACCATGTTAGCATCACAACATTGACCAAGATCGATCAATGCCCCCACATTGAAGTATCGCTCCTTTCACAACTGCACGTTTGCACCAATCTTGCTAAAATAAATAAAAATAAATATGGAGAAATATTGGTTTTGATGAAGTTCCAATACATTTTAAGCTTTTGACTGAAGAAGATACCAATAATGAGGGAGGGTACCGATTATCAATTATAGATACTTTTAATGGTTTTAGCCGATTACAGGATGTGTTCCTCTTCGAAAATTAAAATCGTTCATTTAGACAATCCCCTTTTTTTTTTCTGAACCACTCTCCAATCAATATCTTCTATCTTTGCTGTCTTTCTCCTTTTCTTTCTTTTCTCTCCTTATCTTCTCTTATGGTGTTCCATGTAACTTAAATTTTGCAGCTTAATCTTTCGGAGCTTGATAACGATATGTCAAGAAAGCTGATGGGGTTGCTGAAGAGGCTAAGGGACAGTGACCCTGCCTTTTATCAGCTGTGCCATCTTGTTAGACAAGGGGAACAGCCAAGAGAAGGTTCATTATTGCTTGCCAATCTTATGGAAGACCAGATTGGGGGAACCAGTGGTTATGTTGATTGGATCCAGCAAATACATCGTCAAGTCCAGCAAAGTGCTTAACATGGATGTAGATCGATCCTAAGTTGCTTCTGTACGTTATATTTGTTTCAACTTTTCTACATCTCTGAGATGTTGAATAAAATCCATCAGACTGGATGATGGTGGTAGTTTTTATTCAAAGAGGTCTCAACCAATTCTGTCATCCCCGGCCTTTTTCTCAAATTCAGGAAAATGATTGGATACTTGTTATCAGCAACAGGTTTAAGAGTTTTACTTTTACTGTTCCAGTTGGGATTCAATTTTTTAGTATCTTTTTGGTGTTTTTCTGTCAGTTATGTTATATGATGTCCTTTTTGAGAGGTTCAATTAATCAGCTGTGTACATTTGCATCGGTCTCTCTACCAGTTTTCTCCATTGTCATTAATTATGCTTGCTGAACCATTTAGTAAGGATGGTGATAATAAGCATGTCCAATACAGTATTTCATCATTTAATCAATTTTCAATCTTAATGGTCTGCTGTCCAATCCCCTAGTAAGCATCTTCTGGCTTAAATGAACGGAACATGATCAAGCTGGTAAACTAAAATTGAAACTTCTTATTTATTCCCCTTGAATATCCAGTGGACCGGACCCTTGCTTCCTGCCACAGTTGGATGACAAACAAGAGGATGGTCTGACCTTCCCATTTGGTCCAAGCTTATTTCTACATGGACAGCCACTGTAAAGGCCCTAGATCTGTGTCAGCTCGGTGAAGATCATTGATGAGAAGGTCAATTATCATTCCATTATCATCATTCTGAGTCTAAAAGTTTGTGCCTCACCTTGGATAGTCACTTCAGATCAGATCAGTTTTGCGGTTCCAGCTGCCTGGGTTCTACAGGCATCATAAGCACTGCCTTTGTCATATTTTTGCTGGGCAATCGATGACACCAAATTTTTACTGTCAATCTACTCGTAGCTCAGTTGGTGAGGCATCAACCACTTCATTATAAATGTCTGAAAGACTAAAAGAAGTGGAGCAGATATTTGGCAATTGAACTTCTTGAAGTGGAGCAGATATTAGGCAATTGAACTTCTTACTGCATCATTTAATGATTCATGCCACTCTGTTCCTGTAGCCCCCACCTAGGATTTGCCATATGCAAAAGACCCTTTTATGATGCTCTTGTACAAGTATTGAGATATTTCTGGTTAGCAGTAACCATCCTCTTGCATAGACAATGTTGTAAGTAATATTTTAGGATCGGTGTAACTGTAGCTTTTGGCTAACACCACTCAATAAAAATCATGTGCTTAGAGGAAAATCATCACCAACAAGTAGACCACGAGCTGTGAATATGTGGATCCATTCCTATGGTTATGGGTAGGATGAATGGAAGAAAGGTCTTGTTATGGATGAGGTTTATGCAAAAAATCAGGTTTGATTTAACAGCCTTAAAAGGTCAGTATCATTTAACATGGTTATATACATTTTTTTTGTATTCACCAACATTGTGTAAAGGTTTGATGAGCATGAAATTGGACATGGTGTTAGATCATTGTGTGAAAGAAGCTGCCCCCAAATGGGGCAACAGAGCTGGACAGTACATGCAGTTGGGTTGCAGGAGAAAATTCTCACATGCTTAAGATGACACACGGATGCCAGAAAAATACAAGTTAAGGTGCCATGCCAATGTGCATTGATGTCACCTGGAACAAAACAAGCTGGGGCTGACGAGCTTTAGCCTGGCCCAGGGCGGCCATGAATGCCCCTAATTATGAATACATTGTCCAATCCTCCAATTCAAGTGATGCTTCTTGTTTTTGAGAATGACAGCCATTAAGGAGAAAGTGACCTGCACAACAAAGACACATGAAGTTACTTTTCTTTCTCTATTGTTACTCTGGGATTCTGTTGCCCATAGCAAATGATGGGGGACCCAAAAGCTTTATAACGGCGTTAGAGGGCCTCCCTTCCTTGATATCCCGGAATTACCCGATATTCTGTGATATCATGGAATCATCTGACATACAAATGTCCGATTTCATAATATCATAAAATGTCCCTTTTTCATGAAATCTTCACATAGGCTATTCCATAATAGCGTGGAATGTTGGGTTATTCCATGCTATCATGGAATAGAAGTCGTTTAACTTTATTATGAAGTGTTTTGGCCTCTGTCATTTTTCACAATTTTTAAAGATTTTTTTTTGCTGAAAAAAGCAATTGAGAAGAGTCTTAAGTTTTCGAATTTTGTATTATAGGAAGTCAAGGATGGTGTAGAGATGAAAATTTGGGCGGGCCGGAATGGCCCGAAACGGCCCAAGCATAGAAAAAACCGTGCCAGCGCCGTTGACTTGGTCAATGGGACGGCACGGCCCATATATATATATATATATATGATTTTAATTTTTGTATATAAATAAAATATAAAAATTTAAAATAATTAAAGACTTATTATTATTCATTTGTAAATTATTTCAATGTTTGTGCATTTATTTTAATAGTTTCAACTTTATTTCAATTTAAGAACTCTTAAAAGTTCATAAAGTCTCTTTCGATTTATATAAATAAAAAATAAAAAAAATTAGAAGAGGCATCTGGGCTGGCCCACCGTGCTGGGCTGAGCCCTAGTTGCCTGGGCACGGCACGACCCAGTTTTCATGCCTAGGATGGTGTAAGCTGTGGGGTCTACTTAGATAATTAGAGGTATAAGGGATGGAAAGGATGGAAAGGTCCATCTATCATTTAGGTATGTGCAGAGAATAGGAGCCATATGATGATTCTCTATTTAAGGTTTTAACAAAAAAAAAAAACCCTCCATATTTAAGGTCTTCAATTTGCAATTTCGTTAACTAGAGGAATTACAATTCGATCAATTTACTGCGGGTCCCAAATTCAAATAAAGGAGGAGAATTGCATCAAATGAATATCCGACTTAAAAACTTTTTCCCATCTCCAGCAAGATAAATTTCATACTTTGAAAATAACTTAGGGTCATATGATCATTCTAACTGAGGTCTATGACTATGACTATCTATCATATTATATTCCAGCCGGCTAAGATGTCTTTTTCTTTTTTACAAATAGGATTAATCACATTCATTCTGAAAAATATATCCATGGACATTCCTTGTAAGCTGGCTCCATCCAGATCAAAACCCTATAAGAAAACGAATATGGCATACTTCCTTGTAATATGCCTTGGCTAGGACTCAAGAGAGAATCCGCAAACACACGGAAGGTAGCGCACGCAAGTGAAAAGAAAGCCAACGCAAATAGAAAAGGAGCTTGGATAAATGGGTAAAGATGATGTACCCAGGATTCAAACTCCCAGCAGTCTAATAAAAACTGTCTCCCTATCACTTGAGTAAAGAGCCGTTATCACATTTCTTTTACTCGTCGTCGACAGCTTGTAAAAGAAGAAACGATAACAAAGGCATCAAAATAAGAGAAAACAAGTGCAAATTATACTTTTACTTCGACAGAATCAGTTTCCAAAGCCAAAAGGTGGATTCTTTCATTTCTCTTTATTTTTGTCGTTTAATGTAAGTGGGTTGGTAGTCACAATTTGTGGTCACAAAACCTGGCATCTTAAAAATGTGATCTTTCATTCATATTTGGACATTTTGAGTTCTTGTATGTACCACACTTTATTCTAAGAATGTCCATTGGCACTGGGCAGGTATATGTAAAGGTCCATGAATCAGTAGGTGGGACACCATGGGCCATCCTCACTTCTATGAGCTGAATTAATGGCCCTGATTTCAGACAAGATAGGGAACATGGAAATATTACAATTTGAAATACTGATCTGGGATACCTGCATCTTTTGCCTTACTATAACAAATCAAACACATGGAATATCTCATGTCCTAATAGGTTGGGAATATAAAATCTTCACAATGAAAGAGACAAGACAGCAACAACCCCGAGTGAGTGGGGGAGACACTATGAGATATTTTATCATGAAAACTCATGCTTCCATGACTACAAAATAATGTGTGAATTAGAATGAGTGTATTTAATTGCAGGTCTTGTCTTTCTCTACCGTGTTATTAGTTGGACAAGTAAAAAACAAAAAGGAATTGAAGGGGACATTTGCCATTTTCCTTTAGTTTATATATCTGACAATGATTTTGGGGTGCATAATGAGAGGATTTCACTCTTCCTTAGTTTTCATTTTAGTGAGAGAGAGGAATCATTCATTTTTACCCCTTACACAAAAAATTAAAATTCTTTTTATCAAGAAAAATTAATTCATTTTCTTCCTTTTCGGTGGAAAAATTATATCACACCAAATGATTGAAAAGAGGGTAAAGAGTAGAAAGTACTGATTTTATATATATATATATATATATATATATGTGTGTGTGTGTGTGTATGTGAAAGGGATCATCAAGCTTTCTGTCTCTAATGGTATATGGTTTCTCATTCTTTCTCTTGTTAAAGTATTTCTCAAAACATGCAAAAAAAAAAAAAAAAGAGCTTGATAATGTGCACTATCGGCCAGAAATGTCGTTATCTTTTACCTTGCACCACTAGTGAAAATCCACTTTCTTATATAAATGATTTGAATCGGCCTATTCGCCTCATTAGAACATATATGAATTTATAGTCAAATGAGCTCCACCAAAAAATTATTAAAAAGGTGAAGTGAGAATGATATGAGACTGGTTGTGAATGATATAAGGTAATTACAATTTTGATAGACCTTGACTTCCATTGTATTTGAATTACTTATTTTCCTTTAATTCACTTTTCATCAAATGTGAAGTTATTTAATGGTTATTTTTGTATATTCACCTTGAATTTTATTTTCAACGAATTATGACATGAGTTCATGTGTATCTAATTTCTATGTATTCTATAAAAACAAATAGACCCAAAATATCAAACATCCCCATTCTAAGATGCTTTATGGACATTGATGTTTTACAACTACTATCAAAATATGAAGTTATGTAGTACATTGTAAAGAAGATGCCTGTTGTTGGGCTAACTAGAAGAAGCATTTCATGTTAACTAGGCACATTTGTTCTTAAAAAACATATCAAGAAGAGTTTATGAATGAGATAATTATATGGAGATCTCTTGTGGATTTCTGAAAATGACTAATATACAGCTATATTAATTTTGGAAACATATATGCCACCCCCCCTCCCCCCCACCCCCCCATCACTACACGTTGAATCATCAAATTAAATTTGACTTTTAATGAATCACTACACAAGTAAATCAATGATTTTATTATTATTTTTTCCCATGAAATTGTGAAGTACATTAACCATTCTTTGGAAAGTGGGGGTGCAAATCTATTTTACATAAGTTAGAAAAAAAAATTGAGGATAAGAGCTTTAGAGTACTAGGCAATAGGCAATAGGCATCCCCCCAAACCATTCTAATAAAATATCAGAGACATATCATATGAAAGTGGCATTTGACTAATTAAAAAGCATTAGGTCTGTATCTTGCCTTATTTTATGTTGCTATTACTCATATTTTATAAACAAGATGTAGTATAATAAGATCTCCCAAGACTCAAGCTCTATCAAAAGAAGATTCCACTCTCATCCAGTGAAATTAGGGCTAGCTTGTGTCCATGAGTAGATGTAAATATTATAAAGTATCATGTTGTCCTCAACCCAAGTATCATGTTTCTATTATTTAATAATCGGGTTCGGGTACCCGTAACCCACACCCCACCCTGTAGTTATCCATTCTTTTGCAAGAAACCCCTCAGTTATTCTACCCCTACTTACATAGGGGTTCATTGGCCGAGTTGGGCCAGGCCCTGTCTGGTCTAACTTTAGAAGCACAGGCTCATATCCACCCAAGTCAGACATGGGCGGTAAGTGCCTAGCCCAAGCGGCGCCAAAAATGTTAGGCACAAGTTTGCCCATTGGTTCTGGATAATCAATCACTCAAAACTTAATCGAAGCCCACACCCACTATTAAATGGGCCCAAATTTTAGATTAGGCTTGAACCCGGCCCAATAATCCAAGCACAGACCAGTATATTAAAGGGCACAAATTTTAGGTCAGGTTAAGGCCCAAAGAACGCTGGTCTCAGGTTGGCACAGCCCATAAGCAACCCACACCCGATTATTCTCTCTTTCTAATGTTCGACCATGTTTTTACTGTATTGTGCAACCATGTAGCCTTTTTTTTTTTTTTACTTTTTTTTAATATTGGAGGGTTCCAGCCCACTAATTTCTCAGGGTCCAGAGTGAAGTCAGATAAACAATCCCATAATCCAAAGATGAACCAGAGATCAATACCAATACCTCAACTCTGAAAAAAGAAAGAACCGTCGTCCTGCCCACTCAACCAACCCTTGCGGTTGCACCCATTTAGCTCAGCAATTGTTACTGTTGGGGTTAGCTAAATTATCCAACAATGATACTGTACTCTTTCCAACTGGTGAAAAATTTGCCGGAAGTGGCAGTATGGTAATTGTATGGAACCACAAGGTTAGTTGCACAACTCAACTTCCCTTGCTCCTCTCTCTACAAATACACCTCGTCCCTAGCCGAATTTCTTCTCCTCTCTTCCGCTCTGTCTCTCCTCGCTGCGAAGTGCCAGAGACTCTTTCTCTCTCTCTCTCTCTAAAACTCCATCAAGGAACATAACGGAAAAACTGAAAGAAGAAGGCGTGAGATTTCTAGGGTTTCTCTTTCGTATCTTAAATTCGATCCAGGAAACTCTCAAAACCAACTGATTGTAGGGCTTTGGAATCTGATAATGGTCTAAAATTGCAGCTGTGTTGTGCGAATAGACACAGTAATCACCAAAACAAAACCAAGGGTTTTTCATTTTGTATTGTTCTTCGTTTAAGGGCATGAGGTTGAACGGGGAAATCCCGTGTAGAAGTGAGGAAGAGAAAGATTGGAGTTCTCAGCAGCAGCAGCAGCAGAAGCTCGTTGTGGGATACGCTCTGACGTCGAAGAAGACGAAGAGCTTCTTGCAGCCCAAGCTCCAAGGACTCGCTAGGTACAGTACGCCCATTGTATCCTTCCAAGATCCTATCTTTTTCCCAATATTCAAGCTCTAGCTATTCTTCTTCTTCTTCATTTCTTTTCCTTTTTTTATTTTAGTCTTTTATGATTTGGAGCTGTTGTATTTCTATGTTTCAAGATCCGACCTTTCTTCATTCTCGTTTTCTCTTCTTACAATTCCTGACTGGGTTCTTGATAGTTTACTTAACTTGTGAATGATTTTAGCTATTTGGCTTGTAATCTCGTTTCGATTTTGTAGAATCTTTTGTCATTGATTAACCCCCCCCCCCCCCCCCCCCCTCTCTCTCTCCTCGTCCTTTCAGTGAAAACTGATTCTTTTAGTAAAAAGATTCAATTTTGCTCGTCCTTATGTGTGCCAAATGAAATGGATATTCTAATTTTCTTTAGAAAAAAGGGTTAATGTTAAACGATTCGGAGGAAGGTCTTTTTAACATAATACTGGTTTCATTATCTTTAGTATGATAGATTTTCTCTTTCAGTTTTTAAATCTATTTTATCGGTATATGGTGACTGGTTGCTTAGGTTGACCTCCAACATGCAGGATTTGGATTTTGGTGTCTGGGATCTTTATATTTCAGGTGTGGGAATATTCTGCTATGCATATTCCAATATGATATGATATATGAGGAGTAGTTGAAAATCAATTTATGATGCTCTTGTGCTTGAGTAAATATGTTATTTATATATTCTCTCTGTTGTCTGGTCTTGGACTAAAAATGATTTTACTTTCTGGGTTTTGTTGTGTTTGTCACCCTTTTCCTTAGATTGTTTGGAATTGTATTACTATGCTGAGAATCCATGCCCATCCTTACAAGACCGGTTATTGGGGTTGGCGTCCAAATTTAAAATTGAAAGGGATGTTGATTTGATTTTTGTAGAAGCCTTGAGCATATTCGCTTCAGATGCTCATGGCTCTTTATTTCTTAATTTCATCTACTTCACTGTAACATGTAAAACTCGAGATATCCCAAGGCGTAGGCAATCTAAAGCCCACAAGAAACTAACACTGTTCATATGAGAGAGAGAGAGAGAGAGAGAGAGAGAGAGAGAGAGAGACGCACATAAGATCGCGTGGACTGGGGCCTATGTGGCCCATGTGGGGCCATGCTAGCTTGGGGGAGGAGGATGGAAAGATCTCAATGAGACCTAAGAGTGTACAAAAGATCAACCTCATCGGATCATCCTAACCTTTCGATCTATGGCCCTCAAGCTTGATGGTTTCAAAAAACATCGTTTTTTCCCCAATCCTACTGTGAATAAACATTGGAAGAACACCAAATTTGTGCCTGTGGCAATTTAGTGGGGCAAGTGTGTGCAATGGGGGTAAGCTAATCATAGGTGGGCCCAAAAGTAAGGTAGACTGCATGGTTCTTATGTGTGGACGGTTTTCACTTGAATAATGTGCGTGTACTGTGTATGCTCGCATCATAAGCACCATTGTTGCCATCATAATCATAGCCTTATCCCATCTATACGGGGTTGGTTTTGCGAGCTTTACTTTTCCACTAAACCATATTTCAGATACTGTTCATTTAAAAAAAAAATCAGATACTGTTTATAATATATAATGTGTTCTGTTTTTTATACTTCTTCTTGCGGATATATCATTATATTTCAAAGTTCTACACAACAACAGTTCAACTGCAAATCTTTAATGACAGTTCTGATAGACCTTTGAGTATGTCACATAGGCTTAGAATCGACTCAAAACTACTGTCTTCTGCTGGCTGAAATAGCTTTGATAAGAACCATTTTGTTCCTAACAATCGGGGAACACTAAAGATTTCTGCTGCAACTGCGGTGAGTTCACTTATTTCAAAATGCATTTACAGCTAGCTCACTTCAACATAATTGGAAGGTTCCGATAATTCTTTTCAAGAAAAAAATTTCTTTTCAAAATAAAAAAGGGTTTCTGTCCAGGTTTAATGCAATTTTGCGTCAGTCACTTCTTAGTGTTCATTGCACCAAAGTGATCATTACACCATTATCCATGTATGATACAAGATTAGATAGATGCCTTGTCTGTTTTCTGGAGCATATATATATATATATATATATATATATATATATATATATATATATATATGGAGAATTCTACCAAATAATTTTTTGCTGCAAAATGCCTGGGCGTATTATATTGCCAGACCCCCTGTTGTGAAGTTTTAGGTGTTTGTAATAAGATAATGAATTTGTTGACCATTTAACCTTTTACATTTTAACAAAATAATTTTACTAAGACAATGTACCATGGCAGCATGAATCTTGTATGAACAGTGATGCTTCTGCTTCGGAATCTCTCAATTGCAGGCTCTTCAAACCGCAAAGTAGCATTTATTTTCTGCTCTAAGTTGCTGCTAACATTATTGTGCATGCTTCTCTTACTGCTTCCTAACGATTCTTCTGCATACTAAAAATATAATTGTCAAATTATGGTACAGGAAGAAGGGAATATCATTTGTTGCAATTGACCAAAATAGGCCTCTCTCTGATCAAGGTCCCTTTGACATTGTTTTACATAAGGTTTGTATTTCTGCTGAATTATTTATTTTTCCCTTATATCTAACAACAATATTTTAAATCTTAAAATTCAGTATGTAGTTGATATTGATCCCAACATAGTTGGGACAAGGCTTTGATGATGATGGTGATTGATATTGATCTACATCTTTCAATTATATTTGATGCGATGGATGCACTTTCTCCTGTCTTTGGGAATTCCACTGGTAGAGAAGTCCCCAAAAATCAGGAGAGAATTATCTTTGTTCATTGTTTTTTTATCAGTGAGAGTTATTTTTGTTCCCACAAGAAAATGAACCCAGGTTCTTCTTTCTTTTCTTTTTTGTATGTCTCGTTTCTTTTTTCCTTTGGTTATAATACTAAGTGTTCCTGTATTATCCAGTTGTCCGGAAAGGAGTGGCGTCAAATTCTTGAGGTTAGTTAGTCTGAACTTCATGAAGTTTATATACCACACACGCAGAGTCTTGCACTCTACCCTTGTGTGTTTTTCAAATAGGTAAAAGAATTTTAGTTAAGATGTCATATACTCATAGTTATGTCCTATCGTCATTATTGTTTGCTTTCAAGTGATGTAAGATCATCAAAACAAGCTGCTAACTGCTTTGCATTTTTTTTAGTCTGTCTTCCGTACAATATGCCTGTATCTGGTTCTGGGTAAATAACTAATCTGTCTGTGTACCTGTTAGTTATATGTCAAACATGATCGTCCTGCAAATAATTTCTGCACAAACAACAAATCACAAAAACTTGCAACCCATTTTTCTCATCATCAAAGCCTTGTTCCAACCAATGTGGGGTCAGCCATATGAATTCTGTTTCGCCTTTCGTCATTCCAGTCTATCCTAGGCCAAATCCTTGGATAGCTGCAACCCATTTTATTTATTTGGATGTTTTATCTGGGTTTCTTTGGAGCCTATATATCCTTCCAGGAGGCTCACAACTGGCTGTTCTGGTATAAAGCTCTTATACTGCTCCCTTTTTTCGGTTCTGTATTTCTTTCCTTTATGTACTTTTCTTCTTATTTTAATGTCTCTGTTGCCGATTTAAAAAAAACAAAAAAAAAAAAAAAAAAAAAAAAAAAACTGATGGTTCTGGTTATCCAACATCTGCTTCGTGAATCTTACTATTTTATGGAAAGTCTAAATTCTTGGTGTTTACTTGCAAACTCATAAGGATGATCTTTCTGAATTTTCTGGTTTAAGAGTCTGAGAAAAGCACTTCCTTTTCAGGAATATAGAAATTTGCATGTTTATGCCAAAAATTCTAATAAGATCTTTTAAAATTTTGATACAACAAACATTTAGTGAGAAGATCACAACATGCTTTGGCGGTGAACTTCTCTAACCATTTGATTGGAAGTTTTGAATCATATATGTTAACTAATTGTACGCAGCCGTTGGATACTTGTCCAACCATTATTCAATCTGCATTGAGTTCTACTGGACAAAAACATTGTAGGTTTAGTGAGCTTAACTGTTTACCCAAAGATGAAACTATAGAGTGTGATCCGATTTTGCCATTTCTGTTCTGGCTTGTTTTCTGTTTTCAGAACAACCAAGCTTGTCATCTACTGTTATTGCATTTGAAACTTCACTTCCATATCCCAAACTTTTAAATTTCTCTCTCCTTTTTTATTTTAAGTTAGAAATCAAATGATCTATGCATCTCAAATTGTCTGTTTTCCCCATTTCTTTTGAAGGATTACCGGCAAAAACATCCTGAAGTTACAGTACTTGACCCTCCAGATGCCATTCAGCATGTGCACAATCGTCAATCAATGCTCCAAGATGTGGCTGATCTGAATTTGTCTGACTGCTATGGTAATTCCTGCGGAAATCTCATTTGATGGAACTGTCTCAAAAAAATTATTTATTTTCATAAAGATTGTAGGCTTGTGGCACATGAACATCATTCCAATGTCTGCTCTGTGCATAAGAGTTGAGGAAAATAGCACCCAGGTTTCTCATGTCATGTAGAAAATCTGACTGTTGGTACCATATCATATTGACCGCTGTTTCAGGAAAAGTTTGTGTTCCTAGGCAACTAGTTATAATCAAAGACCCATCTTCCATTCCTGATGCAGTGATTAAAGCAGGGCTGGGATTGCCATTAGGTATGCCTATGTTTTGCCTATTGTTTTTTTTTTTTTTTTTCCTGCTTAAGTTTCAAGTAAATGTTGCAGTATTTTTCATTTCTGATGAAAACATAATGATAACATAGTTGGATCGACACTCCTGAAAGAAGGGGAGGTGAGGGTACTATTGATTCAACCCCTTTGATACTTTGTGAAGCTAAGGAGTGCTGTAAACTGGTTAGGTCTTGGGGTTTAGCTCAACTCTGATTGTTACGACCCGAATCTTAACCATGTCACTGGGTTAAGGACCAAGCCTTGTTGGGTCTTAATATGATCGACCCATGGGTCAATAATGGCACCATCTTTTAGGACTGAGCATGTGGAACACCCGTGCTTCAGGCCCCACATTTTTTTCCAATTACATAAAGCCTTTAATCTGCATCTTTGTATTGCTCTTGGAGTTCATTTAGATAGTCATAAAAGCAACACAGTTATAATAAGTGATATTGGTTTCTATACTACGTTTATTATATGAACCAGATAAAGACAGCTTTTTGCAAGATTACTAAGTTATTAACACTTAAGATGAATCATAGGACTTTCTTTTGTTATAAGTGATATAATTACATGTAATAGGGCCAGACGCCCATGGACGGACTTGTTCTTTGATATTTGAAGTTGCATATAGAGGGACCTTCTTGCTGGAAGCCTTCTAGTGGGTCTTTGACCTGCATATTATGGCACTTAATATCCAGCCATTAGTTGGTTTTACTTCTATTCTTTTGTCATTGATCCAAGGCTGTAGCAACAAGCGGAATAAAGAGTCATTGGTATTCTTCCATTGGCTGTTAGAACTTAGAACTCAGCTGTCTTGCATTTTTAGAAACCACCTTATTGCCCTCTCTTGTGCCTGCTCTGCTGCATGGAATTTGCCTGCTGTTGATTACTCACCTCAGCAGCAAGCCACTAAACTTCATGTTATGCTGTTTTGGCACCAAGCTAACCTTTAGAAGGAGCTTCATTGTCTTTTGTGTTATCATCTGTACCAATCAGCCTCTTTTCTCTCTGCTCGAATGGAATGGGCATGGTAAAATTGCTGTTGGAGAAGTGTTCTGCCAAAAACTAGCGCCCTAGCTGGACATGCAGTTTCATGCCTTGTTGCATGCTCTCTAGACCATGCATGGAACTGCAAATTGCAATCATCCTTGAAGTCCCACAATCAACATACATGAAGACCAATAAAGAAAGAAATGTGGTTAGTACATTAATTTGTGGCTTGATCTCATTCTGGTTTCTTGAACAGATTGGAAGAAACATACAATTACAGAAACCTTGTATCGGGTTATGAAATTCCAACACATGTACCAGTAATCATGTGACAAGAGTCCTAAATCCTAACAGATCCCACCTGAGAAATATACCACTCTAAAGGGCTGTTCTAACGGCCAAATAACCCTAGCATTATAGAAGTCTAACTTTCTATAGTCGATTAATCATACTGTTGAATCCATGATCCTATTATTGAGGTCAGAGACAACATAACACATTACACTTGCACGTACTTGGGTTAATACTATAGTCAAAGAAAATGGTGACATAAAAGTGATTCTAGATTTGGAAATTCCGAAATCTTGCATGTGACCTTATTGCAGGAGCCTTGCAACAGTCTTTAATGTAAATTTTCCAATCGGTTTTATTTGTTCAAATTCAAATGTGCACCCAACCACATAAATCAACACTTTTATCTGATCTGATATCGAAGCCTTGATCAGATAAATTTGTTTTTATGATATATTGTATTCTGTAGGAGGTAGAAACATTATGTATATTTATTGGTCTCCTGTTTCAGTTGCCAAGCCTTTGGTTGTGGATGAAAGTGCAGAGTCTCATGAACTTTCTCTTGCATATGATCAGTTTTCCCTGTCCAAGCTCAACCCTCCCTTGGTTCTACAGGAGTTTGTTAATCATGGTATAATATTTATACCATTTTAGCATCCAACAATGCCTCTAATTTCATCATGATTTTTAACTGCATTGTTAATGGTAAAACTTTCTTCTCTCATCTATAGGTGGTGTCCTGTTTAAGGTTTATATTGTCGGTGAAGCTATAAAGGTTGTACGACGATTTTCTCTCCCAGATGTCAATGAACGCGAGCTTTTGAACAGTACTGGAGTGTACAGGTTCCCTAGGGTTTCTTGTGCTGCTGCTTCTGCAGATGATGCAGATCTTGACCCCCAAGTTGCAGGTGTGGGAAATATGTGCCTCTCGTGATTTTGGATAATCTTAGGTGGTTGTACCACTCTTTTACCTTCTAAACTCTCTGTTGTGAAAGATTGTTTGTTTGTGGTATAGAGCTTCCTCCACGACCTTTGCTTGAGAGGCTTGCAAGAGAGCTTCGTCGGCGATTAGTAAGTTAACTATAGTCCATATTTTGTAGTATCCTTTGTAAATTATTGTAGTGATTAAAATCTCACCTGTGTTTCCAACTCCAACCCTCTTGTTGATCATTGTTAATTTTGACTAGAGTTCAAATTCTCTATTGTTTGTCATATATGCAGGGTCTTCGATTGTTCAATATAGATATTATTCGAGAACTTGGGACAAGGGACCGTTTTTATGTTATCGACATCAACTACTTCCCTGGCAAGTGAAATCCTTTCTGATAATGTCATTCTTGTCTTGAGACAGATAAGGTGGAGGGTCCAAGTTTTTTGCATCATTCCACTTTGATAAATAGAAAAGTCCTTGCTTTTGTCGTGTGTTTTCTAGCTTTAGAAAACTATCATATCTGAATTAATGTGTACTTGGTACTTATGCATCTCATATATATATATATATATATATATAGCTTGTAATGATACCCTGGTGCACTGGGTCTTAAGAGTTTCTTCTCAAACATTTACAGGGTATGGGAAGATGCCAGAATATGAGCACATATTTACGGACTTTCTCCTAAGCCTTGTTCAGGGAGAATATATGAAGCGTCAGGTGAATAACTGTTGAAGTTCCATGTTGGCCACACCATGCAAATATGCTGCTGAACTAATCCAAGTGTTACATTGCACATTGAATTACATGTACAAAGACCTGTATGGTTTTGTGCTTGCAGCTGAGATTCTTGGGGCGGAAAGGGTTTCTTATCTGCTATAGTGACTTGACTGGTATGGCACTTTCTATCATGTACTCAAGTTTTCGGTGACATGGAACCTTTGTACTGTTAAATTGCTCATTTCCTTCCAATTTCCAGCTGCCCTGTCTCTGAGGATCCCTATTTTCAGTTACTTATCATGTTATCTTGATTAACAGCTAACACATTCTCACATTGTAATCATTGCCATCTATCAAAGTTGATTAGGCCATTTTTCTATTGCAGTCCATTTTTTGGCAGTCTTGTCACCCTTTACTTGGTGATTTGGCTTGGGGTTTCGGTTTTGTTTTTTTGTGACTAGATGTAATTTCTGCTCATATTCATGTCCATCGTGGACAAAAATCAAGCACAAGTTTGAACTTAGCAAATTATTTGGAGGGTCGTGATTCTCTTGTCAGAAGCAAGTTTCTAGTTTTCCATTGCAATTTTAGCGTGCAAAACTTTTTAATGAACTTTGCTTATAATAGAAATTCTTGTATAAGGTTCGAGACCAAATAAAAAAAAAAACACTACTGAATTTAGGCAACAGGCAACATATTCTCTTCTTCTTCTTCTTCTTCTGTTTTTTTTTTTTTGAATGGAATGGCCTATGGAGCACAGTTTAGATTGATTGTCAACATCATTATTAATTGGGCTTTTGATGTGTGGATTCAAGAACCTTTAAATGGACTAAAAGTGGCTCAACATTTTAAGCAAGTCCTTTTATCAGAGAGTGGACGTTGTCCTTGGCAAACTAGTATTATTGTAACAAACCTTGTTCTAGTTAGTTAAGATGGAAGGACCATGTCAACATGTAGATTGGAATATTTGGGCATTTAAGGTGATTTTCTCATAGGATTTTACTTTTTTGGGGCAAATATTGTGGAGCTCGAGAGGTCAAGTTTACTTTAGAACTATGATTTCTCATTTTTACCTTTCTTTCAATTTAACAGAATGACTCTTATGAATGGATGCCTTTGGAAGAAGAAACGGTTGATCTCTGTATAATGAAAACGGAAGAGGAGAGGGAAAAAAAAAGAGGGGGATTTTCATGTTAGCCAAAGTGCTTGTTTTTGTAGAGTTTTTATTTTGCCATGGGCACAAAATTGGCTTTAACAGATTCTCCCGAAGGGATTTTCAATGGATGGCTGATTATTATTTCAAATTTTCTCTTTCAAAATAGAAAATGCATTTTCTAGTATGCAGAAAATTTTCATTGATGGAAGACCACTAGAGCATTTTCTGCAATCTACAGCAGTACAGAAACAAAGCAGTGCTCTTTTCTTTTCCTTCTTTTTCTTCTTCTTCTCTGTTTTTGTGAATTGGTAAAGCAGAGCTATTGGTCCCTTGTAATAAAGGTTGGTCTTTTTTCAATCTTTTCCTCTAACATCTGTAAATGAAGCTACGACAAGTGAGTAATTCAGTAGTGCTGTTCTTCTACGGCTGTACCTTTTTTTTTTTTTTTTTTCAGGGTATCTCCCGCCCATCCCAGCCCAGTTATTATCATCTTTTGAAAATTGGTAATAAAACTTGCGTGAGATTACTGTGACTCGGTTTCAATCGGGACTGAGTTGGGCACTTATTTATTTATTTATTTAAATCAAGTTCACAACCGTCTAAATTAGGCTTCAGGCAGCTGTTATGTTTTTTCCATCCACATCAAAGGGTAATAACTGAGAATGGCTCCTTATCCAAGCGGTAGTTCTCACTTAGTTGTCCAAGCTTTAAACCATGGATATGCCACCTCTCCTGTGTGTGCGGGCTTCCTTTTCCATATGTGTAGGTTTTTGTTTTCCCGTGTGCATGCTCTTTCTTAGCTGGGATACTTAAAAAAAAAAAAAAAACTTCCAAGCGTAGGAACTAGGAAATCCAGGGCCTAGATATTGGAGGCTGCTATGGTGGGTAGAAGTGGGGTCGATATTTATCAATTCAAATGGTGATGCGGGTACAGGGAAACCCTCCTATCTACATGCAGCGAGTCCTTGGCCAGCTGAGCTATGCCACTCGTTGGTTGGTAGTACGTTAATATATCTCCATAGTAAAATGCTTTGCTTTTCTTCTCTTCTCTTCTCTTTCTTCCAAGGCATCTGATTAAACAAACTACATTCACATAAACTTTTTCATTTGAAAAAGAAACACACTGATGGGGAGCTACAAGCTTGCGACATAAAAAGTGGACTTTCTAGCAAGTCGAATTAATTGATCAAGATTAGAGCTGTTAATCTGGCCCATTGATGACAAGGGCCGGGCTGGCCCGCAAATGGAGGGCCTCCGTTCTTGTCCTAAAGCCGGGGAATAGGGTAAGACCCAACTTTGAAAAGCCCACAACCTTGAGGGCCAAGCCTTGCCTTGCCCACTGTCTATTAATATATAATATCATCATCATCAAAGCCCGCAGTCCATTAATAATATATATATATATATATATATATAAAATAGAATATAATATAACATATAATCTCTTTGCATTCAATAACATTAAACGAACAGACTCTAACCCAACAAAAAGCCTTTTTTAAGTACATAAATTGGTCAAAAAAGGCTGTTTATGGGAAAATCTCCTCCAAATGTCTAATGCATATAGATTCAAATATAAAGTGAGTCCACTAATTGCCCTTACATGATCATGATCTTAAGTCTCCAGTAACAGGTGCAAACCAAAAGTTTCTTGGAAAGAAATCGTGTTCTCTCACTAATTCAACATGAATTGTGATTAGGAAGATTCCCAAACCCCCCCACCAAAAACACACCCACCCTCCTCTCCTCCACCACCACCACCACCCCACCCCCCCCCCCCCCCCCCCCCCCCAACCACTGGGTTGCATTGTCTACCTTCAACAAAAGCAATTTCTACACGAGTTGCCAATTGCCATTTTCAAGTGCAAACCCAACATTTAAGGTGAGGATATATTAACGGCAGCCCCGAGAAGGTAACCCTTTACAAAAAGAATGAATCTTTCCAACAGACGCTAAGCCACAGACGTCAGACAAGCATAAGCAGCGAAACATCCAAAAGTTTTGCATTGAGCTTCCGGTGCATGCAACTACAACTACTTATCAAGTCTATTTCTATCGGCCTTTTAATCAAATACTTCATGCTTAACTAACAAATATTTTACACAACGGTCTATCTATGATGGAGATAAAATCACAAGCCAAAATCAACATAAAAGAATGAAAGCCCTATTAAAAAAAATGCAGCATGTGGAAAACTAATTTTGGCAAAAAAAGAAAAAAAAAGGAAATGAGAATCCACAAGAAAGATAGCGAGGATAAAAATAAAAAAACCAATGAGCTTTACTCTCATATTACATTAATACATAGCATTCCTATCATGAAACGCCATTGCCCTGGTAAGGCCCTTCAAAATGGATATACCCTCGCTTAAATTTTAGAAATAAAATGCTGCGCTCCACTGTGCAACCTGCCTTCCATCCACCAAGTCGTATATGAAGCCACTGTCAATTGCAAGGACCCAAATTTAAGAAGTACTGTGACCATTTACTTGGTGTGTAAACTGCAATTATCGAAGAAACCATGCATTTCGCTTCTTAATACAAGATCATTTTTTTTTATAAAGATCTTGATGGGCAACCACCATATCCATCCTGATGCCTACACGTTCCAATTATGCATTTGGAAACGAATGAAAGAGCCCAAGGTTATACTGACCCGACTCACTCTGCCTAACCCAATGTGTTAAATCTGAATGGGATGGCTTTTGTTTACCAGATCAGAAGTAGAGAAGGCACTACAAGGAGTGGCCCTACTTCGAAACTAAAATGCAACCACAATACAGTGGCGCTTGCATTTTGGTAGGGGCATCAAAATGGAACAGCTATATAAATTTGTCACTTAATGGAAAAAAAAAAAAAAAACATAGCAGCACTTTTCTTTTAATAAATAAATAATAAAAGCACTGCATTTCAAGCAGTAGACGACACAAGTGACAATAAAGGGAAATTTGGAAAAAGAAAAATTCCAGATAGTTGATAAAAGCCCTAGGGCCAGCACAGTAGGAAGGTGTTCAGCATTGCAACCACAAAGCAGCAGGTTTCAAGTCATGCTACCATTGAAAAAAACAAACATCCAGACTAGTAATACGAGTATTTCATCCTAATAAACAAAATGTCGCAGTTAAAACAGGAAAATTGACCCGCTCATCACCCGCCATTGAATGAACTTGGTCGAGCACTTGGACTCATCAACGGTACTGGGGAAAAAGAAAAAAAAAAAAAAGAAGTTAGAATGACCACTCATGCGCATGACAGTACTGGAACAAAAAACAAAAGTTAAATGACAACTTGGAAAAACCAATGCACTAATACAAACATGGGCTTGCATTTTTTTTTTTTTTCACTTGTTGTTTGGGGAGGCAGGGCAGCTATAACTGAACAGTATTCATGTTGTAAAACCAAACAAAATATGGCAAGACATGTCCTCTGAAATTTTATGGGAAAGAAAGGACTCGCTTCTAATCTCGTCCTTATAATCTAGCAGCATTTGTATACCATTTACATAGCTCTAATGTACTAATACCATTCAATCATCAGCTAGGACCTTTTCCCAGCAATGCAGGGTAGCTGACAGCTGGCTTTATTTCAATTATTTCAAAGACTCAAAATTTGATTATGCAAGCTTTTCAGACCAGCTGCTTTTCTTTTCTGACACTGACTATAGAATTTTGTTCTTAGAAATATATATTTTACGAGCCGTGCTACTTGGACGGAATTTGGGACCGGTCCATGGATCGGTCCCAAAATTCCGTCCAAGTAGCATTTTTGATATTTTACATGTAAATATTTGCAAAGCACTATTTGACAAAATCATTCTCAGAATTTTCATGTACTTACAGTCATTTTGGTGAAACAATATCTGACCAACACCCATCTGGCCAACTTACATAAGTGCACAGTACAAAATCACAAATAAGGTCCATTCCATGAAGTTGGACCACCTAAAAATCGTATTTTATCTTTATTTTTGTCTCTGTGTTGGCCAAGTGAGAAGTTCATACATCATTTACTCACATTGTGATTTGCAGAGAGTGATTTAGAATGTCTAATTCCTTCTTGATTTAGATCTGTTACGGAAGACCAGTCTACAAAACTGCTCTCCCCCTTCTCATCTTATCCCTTAAATCTTCCTTCTTGATTTAGATCGATTATGGAAGACTAGTCTACAAAACTGCTCTCTCCCTTCTCATCTTATCCCTTAAATCTTCCTTCTTGATTTAGATCGATTATGGAAGACTCGTCTACAAAACTGCTCTCTCAAAGGGGTTTGGATAATGGTTCCATTAAACCTAGGGAATTTGGGAGAGGAATATAACTTCATAAGAAAATGCTCTACAAGAAGTCAGGTCGTAGCAAATAAAGGCATAGCAATTAATGGTGCATGAAAACAAAAGGATTTATTCATTGGCATTGTACGGTTGGCGAGAAGCAGGAGTCTGTTTGAGTAGAAAAAATCTGGAAGGTGTGAGCCCATAGTTGTAATTTGCCTATTTCAGCTTGACTACAAACGGATACATTCCAGCAATTTGGCATTCTGGTGTTCCATTTCAAAATCCTGATTTGGGATAGTTCTTATCTTAAAATTGAAAACATATAATTTAGAAGTGTAAAAAATAGAAAAAAGTGATATTAACCATACATTCTTTATATCTTTAATTCATTCTGCTTCAATCAACAATACAATATGTTATTTCACCATGCCAAATTTGTTTGTTCTCTCTCCGGGAACGAACAAACTATTGTGAGGTTAGGTATAGAGATAGTGGGTCCCACAGGATGGACTGAATGGTCTAGCCATTCCTAAATATTTGTGTTTGGTGTGTAGCAACATCATCATTAAAGCCTTATCCAATCTATTTGTGGCCTACTTTTCTGCTCCATCCTATTTGCAGCCATTTTTCAAAATACACTTGCATACAACACATGCATAGAGCAAGAATTTGTACGATTTGCAGTTCTATTGGTTACGATTTTTTAATGAAATTTGAAATTGAAATTCTCATTACAACATCACATTTCAAGCATTATTCCTATAAATTGGGGAAAAACAGAAAATACTAAGCAAACAAAGAAACATTATCATTTAAAGGATATCAAGCCACTTTTGCACTTGCAACCTTGAAGGCCAAAAAGATATGAAGTACCAAGATGAAAGAAAGCTGTGTGTTTTAACAGAGCTTGCAGGTGGGAATATGTCCTATGTATCACACAAGATATACAATCGCTCATCTCATCAGTCATCAAATGAGAACTACAGTGCATCGATTGAATGCCAAATTACATGTTTAAATATTTGAAATAAAATATGGCCGTCTAAACCATCAAATTGCCAAAAGAAAAGGGTAGTTCGTTAAGTATGTGCTTGGAAGCAGAGTAAAAATAAGGGGAAAAGAAGTCTTGGTAGAATGGTTTCCTTATGTCCCACCCAAATGAATCAAAGGATTGTAAGAGTCAACTAATCTTGTTGGGAAGTAGGTTTAAAAAAATCCCTAAAGTGATTTCTAATTTCCTGATGGCCTCAAATGCACAAGAGAATGGAACTATCCATGGCCATGCTACAAAAATATTGAAACCACTTTGCAATTTAGGGTACAATAAAAAAGGAACCTTTAAAAATAGGCGCTGCAGCATTTGAGTCGATCATACAATATCAATATCTCTAAGTGTTAGGATATAACGGTGCCCGTGATAAGCTACTCTAAGATGCACTAAAAACAGAAATAACAAGTAAGCTAATTTAAATAGAATACCATCTATTAGAAAGTTCATCCAGTGTATTGCATAAAAGATTATAACAATGCCCATTATTAATTATTTTGTGAAAACCAAATAAACAGTGATAATAAGTGAACTCAAAAGGAATACCATCTAACAGAAAGTTCAGCCAGAGTTTTGTATAAAATATTAAAAATGCAAACCATTCATCAACCATAAGCATCAAAGGCTACCTTAATGAAGCCAATTGCTTTGGCATTGCTATGGAAGCACTGCCTGCAGCACATAAGCCCATACTTCCTGATCAGCCCATGTGAGTTGCCGCAAACTCGGCTGGATTAAAGAAAAGATAGTACAAAAAAATTAAAATCATTAAACGCAAACTATAATTTAAGATAACACCCAAAATGAAGTTATTTTGTTCAAGTTGTTGATAATATGGTAATAACAAGGACTGACTTTCTATCTAAGAGGTTAAAAGTGAAGGGTAAAAGGTGGATGAGTACCCACAAAGGGTGGGGTGATCAAATAAGCTCTCTTTTGATAGGACATGACCATGCACCAATCATCCTGGTAAACCAAAATCAGGTAAAACTGATGATCCCATCAAGATCTCCACCTTCCAAACTTCACTCCCAACCTTAAAAAATTGACTATCCTTGCACCCTTCATTAACAACCTAGAAAAATGATGGTCCCATCTATGTCCTCACCTTGCTCGATTCAGAATCAGCCTTCAGGGCCCATTTGTTCACATGGAATTCAATGCATAGGAATTGGTGATCATATGGGCTACAACAAATGATGATTAAGAGAGGTTTGGGTTGGAGGGGTTGTTTGAAGTACATAAGGTAGATAATAGATGGGATCTTCACTCTCCTAGGATTTCAATTACTAGGTTGATGGCTGTGTATTCAGTTCCATCCCCCCTTACATCATCTAACATTAAACAGGATGCAATCTGATAAGTCATCATTGGATATTCACCTTTGCTTCTTTCTTTTTTAACCACTTCTAAAAGTACAAGTCTCAGAATTCCTAGGAATTCAATCTATGAATTCCTAGGAATTGAATACAAAGTAGGCATCTTTTCCAGTCAAAAGTGGTTAAAAATTAGCATAACAAAGTCATAATACATAAGAGAGCCACCAGTTTATGTAGATCATCCAACAGAGCAGTTGCATCTTTAAAATCAAAGAAAAATTTAACGACGCAGGCGATACTTTTCAACATCAGGAGCAACCCAAGAAACCCAATCAAGAAAAACACCAACAGAAACTAAACTGACATAGATCGAGATCTCCAATAAGAATAATGAGAAGACGATAGAGATTTGGGGGGGAATAAAGAGAGATTGTGATTGTGAGTTTACCAAGCACGAGATCCAGGGCCGTAGTTCTTTGGGTGAGAATTCCACACATTCGAATGCCCCATCTTCTGCACTCTTCTCTTGCCACTCAAAACCCTTAGCAGAAATCTCAAATCTCTCTCTCTCTCTCTCTCTCTCTCTCTCTCGCAGCCACAGAATCAAAACCCTAACTTTGCCCCTGTTTTTATAGTGGAACAGAAACCCTAATCTTGGAGCAATATATTTCGGGGGAAATTATGAAAGTAGGTCCTGGGGTTTTGGCATAATATCAGAAGAGCCCAATCAAACATTTTCAAGTAAATATCCTTTTTTTTTTTAATTTATGAACATGTTCAAGTTATAGGCTCAAGCAATAAGGGAAGGTTCTCTAAACAAAAAATGGCCCTCATTGGTACCCCCCATGATATTACAATACATTCTTCACCTTTGATTATTGTTTCCACGGTCACTTTCTCATGAAAAATTGAAAACTCATTTATAATAGGATCAATCTATTGTTAAAAAATCATATATTAAATGGTAAAATCTTGAAATCCAAGCAATGCTGTTTAATTAAGGTAGGTCCACTAAATGTTAATAGTCATAGTGTAATATATATAATGGTGACTATAACAAATGGACCTATCTAGGTTTTATTTTCTTTGTGAACCCTTATCTATTGTCGGACATCATTGATGAATCAATCTATGAGAAATCATTGTGGAGCCCATTTGATGTTAATAGTCATATTAACACAAAATGATGGTAGTCTGATAATTGCAATCACATAATTTAATCTTTGTAATTAATAAGGAACCTGGTTAATTTTGGTAGTATGGAACCCGCTTAATGTCTGTAATCATGATGAAAGCCCCCTAGTGTGACATTAGAAAGACCCAGTTGATATTGATAATTAATAAAGGCTATGTCATTGTGATATGATTATATGACCCCCTCATTAAATATGTAAGGATAGTGGAACCACTCTAATATTAGTAGTCATAGTTGCACAATGATCATTGATGTTAAAACTTATAATGGGCCACTATAATTAATGATTGTCCATGAACTCTTTGGTATTTAGAAGAGATTTTGTAACAAAAGATTATTTTATACAACATATCCATTAATAGTGTAATATGAAGGTTTTTTTTTTTAAAGAAAGTGAGATATTATAAAATACCATATAAGTTATCCAAACACCTACTTTTTTTTTAATGAATATATTACATTCTAAACTAATAGATAATATAACAAAATCTATTGAAATATCTTGTTTCCAAACACCGAGGTGGGAAAGATGATGACAATGTTTTTTTTTTTTTTTTTTTATGTTATGTTATGTTATGTTAAAGCTAAGGGGTATATTTTTAACTCACTGTGAAACATTTTGTAATGATAGTCCATTATTTAGGCACTATTTTTAAAAGGTTCCAACTATCACTAGACTCATGTCTAGCTCGAATCCAACAAACGCCCCAAGTTTGATAATTGAGGAATTGAAATTGTGCAACATGCTCCATGGTCTTGGCCTCCGTACTCAAAAAGGGTCTAGATCCCTCGTTGAGAGAAACTCAAACCCCAAGCTCTATCTTGATGACTTTAGTTATAGATTTTAATTTATGTGTGTCTGTATATGCTTGTACTCATGTATTTACAAAAATGCATATAAGATATCTGTCTATTTAAATAGTATATATATATATATATAAATAGGGTTCCTTCATTGAAATGGACCTTGGGCTTTTCAATGGGAAAGCTTGGTCTTATTGGGCGGCTTAAACAAGGATCTTGGTTTAGTATCGAAGTCAATTCTGATCGTTCTTGTTGGGCTTGAACTCAGCCTATATATATATATATATATAAATATGTGTCCATCCCAAAAAAATGGCTTCTCGACTAGCCAAATTCTATTTTAGATTTTTAATTAATGCTACATGAGTATACATTAATTAAAAGGAATATCTTTAACATCCATCAGACTTCAGTCACGAAGTCACTTACTAGAGTCGTGCATGGCTCCTGCCTTTTGCATTCTCTCGTTAATGGCTGTCTATGCCGCTTTTGTAAGGAGGTCTCTCCTCACCTCCATTATCTTCTATTTTCTTAATACGAAGTACACCTCGACAAAAGATGCCTACCTGGTTTTGAACCTAGGACACATAGGGAATAACTCACAACTCTTACCACTATGGTAAGAGACATTTCTTGGGTGTGGAAAAAAATTAGTTCCTCCTTTTTAAGAGTTGTTTGTACAACAATAGTTTTTGCATAAGCTAGCAGGGACATTTTCTGCGCATTTCCCATGACGTTTGGATGCGGAGAGGATTCTCTCCTTCCTAGTTTGCAAGCATGGCATTGAAGCCTCATTTTCGGCGGTAGATATTCCAATTACCCTGGCTAGAAATCACGGAAGAAGAAACACTGCGGCGTGCACAAACAAACCCTTACGGCGAGGGGGTGCTCTATATAAAGGGGGTGCTCTATATAAATAGTAGAAATTAAAAATCTTGCACCGCATGCTGAGCAGGCTTTGTAGGAGAAAATTATTGTTTTAACACACCTTTACCTCTTCCTTATATTTGACTGAAACCCCTTTAGCATCTATTTTTTGAGCATCCTGCACCACCAAAGCAATCGGACCTCAATGGAAAAGACTATGGTTTCACAATAAGATGTTGCAAATGACAAGTGTGTAGATGCCTATTCCACTTCCAACACCCCTCGATTTAAAACATAATCTTTATTGTTTAAGAAAAGGGAAATAAGCGCGCAGTTTTTACGGTTCAAACCATGAGAAGTATGGGTGGGACAGAGGCAGAAGCATAGGGGGGTTGGTATGGGCCATGGCCCCTCATAATTAAAAAAAAAATCCTTTTAACTTTTCATAATTTTAGTAATTTTTTACATATTGTCCCCCTAAAACTTTCAGAAAAACCCCTATATATTTTGAAAAATACATTTATTTTTACATGTGTCCATTCTCAAAAAAATTTCTCCACACAGTGCCCCCCAAAGGAAGAACTCCTAGGCTTGTCTTGAGTGGGGCCCACCTATCACTCAATCCAAACCTTGCAATGGACATAGACCCCTATGTAGTCACACGCCTCATGGTTTGACACTAATGCGAATGAATTGGACTGTTGGATCGACTATATACCCATATGAATGGACTAAGCTTGTCTGCCATGGATAAAGGGGTTAGGAGCACGGGATTAGAGTCAAACTTTATATTCGGGGTGGTCCCATATAGATCTTTCAATCTCCGCGGTCCCATCCCAAAATGGAACCCCAAGTGGGCCCCACTAAAAGTTCTCACAGTGACTATGTGAGAATAATTTTCACTAGATTAAATCCCTTTAGAAAAAGGCTCAAAAAAGATTGGATTGTAAATGATAGACCTCAAAATTGAAAAATCTAAAGCACATGGAAAAGGAAGTTGAAACCTAAACAAAATACTTGGATAATTGTATTTTCAAACTTTTTGGAATGACTGGAATTCAAATTCCACATCACATTCTATAGCGTATTACAGGTGTGGATACCTCAATAATGGGAAAAGTGAAGAAAAGTAGCAAATCATCACTATTATGATTTGATAGATTTTTTTTTTTTTTTTTTTTTTTTGTGTCATAACATATGTATTTCATATTATTATATAGACATTTTCCAAAACGCATTAATTTTTTTTATCTAATTTAAATCATTGAAGTAAAGACCAGTTAAACTTACTGTATTTTCGAAACATCCAAAACCAAGATTCTAAAACTATTAGACAAATTATATCCATAAAAATAAAAACATACACTTGGCAGAATAAAAATAAGAAAAAAATAAAGAGGGAATGTGCCTCACCATTCACCACTATGCTGCTAGTGGATTAGTAGGCAATTGGGAGAGTCGTTTTTTAAAATGAAAGTATATAAAATTGTATCAAATACTTAGAAGACAAACACATTTATTTACATGTACTGATCATGGTAATCAATTCAAATTATTAAATTTACAAATACAAAAAAAATAACAAGGGAAATAAAAAGAAAAAACAAACCTTACACATTACATGACTTTTAAGTCCAACATCGAATCTAAAAGATTATATATATGTCTTAAATTAGATCCCAATCATCAATTTTAAATTGCTAACCCTAAACTTCAAGCATTAACTACTTAAAATTAAACACCAATTATTTCAATCACATATACCTAGGCCTGTCAATTTAGCCCGTTGAAATGGGTACTGGCCCGAAGCGGTCAGTCCCAAACCTGAAAATATAGGGCTTTTAAAAAAAATTGAGCCTAATAGGCTGGGCTTGGATAATTATTTGAAAGCCCGGCCAAAATGAGGCTGAGAATGGGTGGAGGATGCCCATCCCGACCCGCTCACAAAGTTATTTTACTAATTTTTATATATTTCAATGAGAACCCTCCAAAATGTCTATTTCCTCCACCATTTCTCATTAATTTAATATGTTCCCACTCCACACCAAAAACCCTCTTCTCTCCTACCAATTTAAGGCGTTTCTACAAATCCTCTATTGATTTGGGAAGGATCGTGCTTCATGGCAAAAGTTGCAAGAAGAAATCTGGGGTTAGGGTTTTTGACTCTCAACTCAAGGAGAACTGGCTGGACTCTCTGTCTTGCCCCATTACGGAGAGGTGGAGTCATCCGGGCTTCGATGGAGAGGAGACACACAACGCTGCTGTAAGTGAATATGTGATCGGAAGTGATTCCGATATCTCAGGGGCGTTGGCGGTCTTAAAAGGCGATGACATGTGTTTTTCTGCTTAGGTTGTGAGTCTTGTGCCTAATTACTTAAGAAACACATATAATGCCCATATGGAGTTGTTAGTATAATGTTTGATTAATGAGGAAATTTATAGAATGCCTTCATGGAATTGTCTTTGTATACCAAATTAATCCCATAAATGCCATTGGTCATGAGACTCAAACGAGCAGCAACTCAAATGGGGCACATATGAGCTCCCAATCCTCTGTCAACACTTCTTTTGGATATGAATTGACAGTGGACTCAATTTGATATTTGGAATAGATCCACTATTAAGTTTAGGTTTGGGATTTTTGATAGATTTGTCACTCTTCATTTTTAAGACTTAATATCTACTATCTAGTACCTAAACCTTTTGAAATTTGATTAAGTTGATATTTAGTCCACCACTTGTTCGGCCATCATTATCATCTTTATTAACGGAGCTTCACTCATTAAGAAGAATCAAGATGTCTCCATTGATGAAAATGCTAAAGCACAGGCCTGGCCTGAATTCGCATTGGATGGGATTTGACATATGCCTGCTCAATTTAGAGTCAGGGTAACCCCCGGCAGTCCCGTCCAATATTTAGGAAAGAATTGGACAACCCATGCCTAGCTTGACCTGGCCCATTTACAATTTACAGGAGTATATCTATCAGATGTTGTAGGGTGCAAATAACTTATCAATGAGGAGACTTGGCTGAGTCCCTCCTGTATTTGACTCGGCCCTTGGAAAAAAAAAAAAAATGGTGACTTGGTTGAGTCACGTACGAGTCCATTGGCAGTGGACCATAACCACAAATATATTGAGGTCCAAGTCGGTGGACCCTAAAAACAAATTGGCAGTGGACCCTAAAACGAAATTGAAATGGGTCCATGACCCGGGTCCGGGTAAATGGGTACCCATTTGCCACCACCACACTGGAGAAACCCTAACTTCGAAAAGCTTTAAATCCTGGTTAAAAGTCTAGGGTTTCTGCTCTTCCCCCATCTCTCTAGCTCGTTCTATATCTCCCGCCGCTGCGGTATCCTCTTCGTTGGAGTCTTTCTCATCAATCATGGCGGAGCAGGTCAGATCTGAAATCTATTCACTCTTTGTTCCATTTCCTGCTATCAGATTTCTTCTTCACTTTTACAATCAGTACAAAAAAATCACTTCTTTGGTATTGTTTGCTTCGATTCATTTGAAAAGAATCAGCATTTCTTTTTGGGTGTTGTTTCTTATCTTGAAATATTTGGTGATTCAGACGGAGAAGGCTTTCTTGAAGCAGCCAAAGGTCTTTCTATGGTAAGAACGGGTAAAAAAAGGGAGATGCTTTAGTCTTTTTGTGCGTTTGTTTCTCTAATATGTTTTGATGTATGAAATCCAGTTCTAAGAAGTCTGGAAAGGGGAAGAGGCCTGGGAAAGGCGGAAACCGATACTGGAAAAGTATCGGGTTGGGATTCAAGACTCCCAGGGATGCAATCGAAGGTATAATTTGTGGAACCCCTTTTTTTTTTTTGTAATGTCTAATGTGTTGAATTCCTGTAACTTCCTGGCATTGGATGCATGGTTTGTGCTTACTACAGTGAAAGTTTAGTGTCTAAAACCATTGGGATTTGAGGATTTTTAGTTTGGGCGCGGCCCAGTGGTCTGCTCTAGATTATTACAGATAAGAGCAGGAGCCAAACACTATCTACTAGAGTTAAAAAGACAAGGAGTGGGTGCATAGGTTCCGAAGGCGTTTGGTGGGTGGAACATCCACCTCTAAATGTCAGTCCTAGCGACTACTACAGTCTGTAACGATGAGTTGTGGGTTCGATTCCACTTGTAGAGGACAATGAGAACTGGAAAAACTGTGCTTATTCTGTGACTGGGCCTATTTAGATTTTCCAAATTGGATGAATCATTTAGGTGGTTTGAGCATTGAACACTCTCAGAATTGACTGGAAGGTTGTTTATTATGCCTTGTTGTCCAGTCATCAAATAGGTGACGGGGTTGAGTTGATTCGGTATTGTATTTGATTCGTGTTTGATTGGTTTGGGCCTGTAATTGTTATTTTGTGATAGAACAATGAGCTGATTTCTAGACTTCCAATTGGATGACTTGTACAAGTGAGTTGGTGATTGGATTTTCAAGCTATTGCATAATGTCGTAATCCTTCTGCTAGTTTCTAATAGTTGCATGGAAATTATTACATTCTTACCAAGAGGCATGGTTTTCCATCCTTTGTGGGTCTACTAGGTACCCGTCAGAGTTCTCAACTGGTCATATATACTGGGTGACTGTGTCAGGTGGAACCATGGTTCTAAAAATTGGTTAAGTTTGAGTCGACTTGGCCTAGTATGATTCGGAATTGGTCACTAGTGACTTGAGAGTTACCCTTCAATTTACATATATGGTTGAACTTATGTGCATGAGACTTCTTTCCCATTTTATTCAAAGATCAAATTTACTATTGATCCAAACATAAAATATAGCCGCACTGCGTGTTAGATGATTGCAATTGTCATTGTTGTAGTTGTAGTAGTGCTATTTTGTTGCTGTTCTTGTTGTAATAAAATTTGATAAAGGGAGGCAAAAGGTTGAAACTTTGTTCTGATTAGATCGTCCCAGTGCTTAGTTTCTCTCAGAGACTGAACTTTTGGAATCCATATTTGGCTTGAGCTGTTACATTCCACATTTGTCTTGGCCTGGACTTGCCTTGTCCCAATTAGCCTGTTTTGAAATGTTAAGTACTTATTTATGCCTCTTACAATAATTAATTTATTGCGGAGTGTAGAACTAATTTGATCCATGAAAGTGACTAAACAATTCCAGTCTCTGGTATACAAGCCTGGTAGTGACGATGAATTGCAAGCATAAAATTTTGAATCCTCCAAACTAAATTGAAAACAGAGACAAATCTAGTGAACGACTATGCAAATTAGTCTCTGTTTTGAAACCCTAAATTCTTGGATTTTGCCTCTTCCAACAAGTAATCATGTGCAGAGTTTAGAACTAGTTTGATCCATGAAAGTGACTATATGATCTCAATCTCTGGTATACAAGGCCTGATATTGATGACAAATTGCAAGCATAGAATTCCGAATCCTCGAAACTAAATTGAAAACAGAGACAATTCTATTGAACAAATTATGCGGAGAGGTGAGATACTAAGCCCGTTATGGGACCCACTTGGATGCATGGCAATCATGGGAGGATAGTGTAATGGAAAGATCTCATTATGGATATGATTTTGGGCAAAAATCCTTTGGGTCCCTTAAAGTTTAACTCTTTTTTTTTTTTTTTTTTAAAGTTATATTTTTATGAAATTTATTCCAATTGGATTTAATTTAGATTAGTGTCAAATTAGGATGAGCCGTTAGTGCTAGTTCACGGGGGATTAGTCAGTATGGAGGTGTTGGCTTTATCATGTGGGTTCCTTTGTGGTGGTGGTAAAGAAATTCTCTCTCATTCAATCTGTGATAGGTACATCATTTCAAAACATAATCCTATATTTTTACTTGTATATATGAGATCACTGGTATCATTCAACTACAATCTGGGGCTTGATCTATCTACTGGCAGAATAACAAGGTAGATTTAATACCAAAGTAATTGGAAGATCCAATTAAGTCAATACAGTTTATAGCAGAGTCATCTATATGTTTACTGCATAAATAGGTTAAATGAATTTGTTTCATGAAAAATGAATATCCTGTCATTTAATAAAACAAAATCTGCCTACTTGAAAAACTCTAGCTCAACTATTGAATGCGACGAGTGGCACTGAGCTGTTAATACAATGTTATTTTGATACAGTGAATTGAAATTGTGCTTTAAGAGGGTTTTTGTTGCTTTGTTTTGCAGGAACATATATAGATAAAAAATGCCCCTTCACTGGCAATGTTTCCATCAGGGGCCGTATCCTCTCTGGTACTTGCCACAGTGCCAAGATGAATAGAACCATCATTGTCCGTAGAGACTATCTTCACTACGTGAAGAAATACCAGAGGCAAGTTTTGATATATCTAATCCACCTTAATTACAGTGTCGAATATTCAGCAAATTTATAGTTGCTGCTACCTCTTTATTTTATTTCTTTCTTTGGATTGGCAACATGACTTTCAACCTGGAACCCCAGGGTTTTGAGTTGTGACAATGAGAACGTTTCCACTGTTTTATAGGCTCTTATCATTTGTATCTATTTTTTTTAGCTGTATGAGTTTCCTGTCTATTGATATATTTTTTCCCAATAGTAGTTGACAGTAGTTGGTGGGTCTTCCAAATTTCTCCTAGATTGGAAGAGTCATAACTCTTCAGTCAACCAGCAGATAAATGATTTTTGTAGCATCCTCAGACCATCCATGAGGGCCATCTCTTTAACTTTTTCTAGATTAGGAGGAGACCATCACTCCCCGATGAGAATGGAAGAGGAAGTGCTATAGTTTTCTTACTGCAGGCTTCTTTTTTCTTTTTTCTCCTTATTTTGGAAAGGGAATTAATATCTGGTCTCTATTTGACTATCGACAGATATGAAAAGAGGCACTCTAATATTCCAGCACACATATCCCCTTGCTTCCGTGCGAAGGAGGGGGACCATGTTATCATTGGTCAATGCAGGTTAGTTTTTTGGTTCCTATAAGATATAATTAACTCAGCTACATGCATGTATTTTGTGCATTCATTCCATGGTAGTTTGGTGACCATATTTATGTTCTCTCTTCAGGCCCTTGTCAAAGACTGTGAGGTTCAATGTGTTGAAAGTCATTCCAGCAGGATCTTCCGGTGGTGGAAAGAAGGCTTTTACTGCAATTTAAGTCCTGTGTTTTTCAACTATTTCAGATTTTAAGTTGATGCCTAGGGTTTTAGACTCATTTAGAGACTTCATTCCTGTTTTGTGCTTTCATATAACGTTTCTTTCTAGTTGTCTTAAATGATTGATACTGCTTGAGTTGCATATTCAGGAGTTTTGGACCATTTGCATTTTCTAATCGGTTTCTCTGCTTCCCTCTGATTTGCTTGATGTCCGCCTTTTTTTTCCTTCTTTCTGAAGCACACGCTAATTTATTCATATGGGTATGCGTTAGAATGGTTTTAGTGCTTTTTTTTTTTTTTTTTGCTGACAAGATGAGGTTTATTGATCAATCTATTGGTGGATAATAGTAGAAAGTATCAAATTAGGATGCGTCAGTTTATGGGTTTAGTGTCTTGTGTTTGAGTGGATAAAAATAGAGGTTTTTTTTTTTCAAGGCCATTTGAAATGGATTTCTGTCTTTGCTGCCGAGTTATAAAGTTGTCATTATGGGCCCGTTTGTTTGATTGGAATTAAATAAATTCCTATGAATTCATGGTAAAATGGGTTCTTACAAGGGATTCTTAAAAGAGGTGGAGATGTAGAACCCTGACGGGTCCGTTTGCTCCTTCTTTTTTATTTTTATTTTTATGGATAACCTAGGAGTGTCCTGCGCAACCCAGGAGCCTTTGGCGGCCTGACCCCAAGGGACGCTTGATTGTCAAGGGACACTCGATTTTGGACAGTCGATAATTTAGGGGCACTTCACATGCTTGTGGTAAAACTACGGGAGGTGGCCAACAAAGGTAGATGTTGAACACACGAGGAGGCTTCATTCTTATGATTCTAATCCTGTAGTTCAACTTGTGCTTACAAGAAGTTGCTTGGCAACATTATTTCAAGTTAATTGGCTGGGTACTAAAAAAAAAGGCCTGGTAGGGAAGATGTGGTGGTGAGTGTTTGGCAACATGTTATCAGTATTGTTTTTAGAGGCAATTTTTTTTTTCTTAGCCAGTTGGCCTAGTGGCCAGGACATTGGAAGTGGACTTCACCACCAGAGATAGGTCCCTGTGCGGAGCTGCTGTGGGAATGACCGTGCTACTGTGGCTACATGTTTCAAGGGGCAGAATTTACTTAGTAATGTTTCATCAGCTTTTAGTTTACTTCCTCCAGCCTGTGAGCATTTATGGATATTTTCATCCTCATTGATCCCAACCCTGACTGACATCTAGTTGAAGACCCTTATTTTACGGTTTGGGTTAGCCCTGTTTATTGCTGGATCGGGTTAGGGTTAACATCCTTAACCGAGTAATGAATGGAGCAGCTTTGAGATGGGTCCCTACTTCCTCTTTTGCCACCTATAGCATCAGTTTAACCTGCCTGAACCCTCATAGTGCATTATGATCTGCCACTGCGACTATCACTGGATTTGGGAATTCAGGGTTTGGGATAGCAGCTATATCTAAAATTAATGAACTGGTTGGTTCCTGGGATTGCAATGGGCAAGGTTTCAATGGAGACCTGTTATTAGGGGCGGGCTTGGTAGTGATTTAGATGGGCTGCGTCTTGTTGCGTGTATGCATCTCAAGCCATAAGTCTCCCTCTTTATCACCGAGACTCTCTACCTCTCATAAATCAAGTCTCCCATCCTCTACCATGCTGTAGAGGTCCTTTTTTTTTCTCTCTTTCTTTTGGTAGAAAATAATTCATTAGAGCAAAGAAGATATCTATAACAGCATACAAGAGGGGAAAAAGAGGAAGATAATATCCAAAAGCGGACATTACATTTCAACATTCCGCACCCCATAATTCTTAAAGAGTAAGAGCGTTTAACAAAATTATGAGGAATAAAAGAGAAATCAGCTGTCTCAAAATCATTGTCAAGAATTTTAATGTCAAGCAAAATAGGGTCAATGGACCAATCAAAATTCCCATTGATGGTGTGCACCACTTCCTGGCCATCTGACAAAAAATGGGTTTACGGAAACCAAGTGCTCTAGCTTTATTCATGGCACATAAGACCGCACGTGCCTCAGCTTTGGAGGAAGGGACTTTTGGACCATCCACTGAACCTGCACCCCACCAAGGAACCATTAAATCAAATTGGAAAACCATATCCTGCTTTACTGTCCGTGGGTCTAAATGCTGCATTTGTGAAAATTATAGCTCTATCATTAGAATTTCTCATTAGAAAACATGTAGGAGGGTCAATTGTCAATTGGTGGGTTATATATGACCCTAACGTATGCATTATTTGGGTTGTAAAATCTATGAAAGGTTGTCACCGATTGGTTCTGAAGAATGCCCTCAAGGATCAAAGGAAGGAAGAAAGACAACAGGGCTTTGTTCCTACTATATTAGGGGTTGGATGACTCAACCTTTGAGTAGATCGCCGAAGCAACGTCAAGCAAGCAAACATGGGAGATCCTTAGCACAATTTTTAAATGAGTTGATCATGTGAAAATAATCCGTCTACAAACTCTTTGAGCTGAGTTCGAATTCGAGGCAAGACATACGTGTCATAGAGAAAGGTTTCCGGGCATGTGGGTTGATCGGTTGCGTTTTTTCCAAGTAGCAGGTGGGATGTAGTGAGTGAGTGTCTAAAAGAATAGAGTGTAGTCAGTGCCTCTTGTTAAGTGAAGTGTGTAGGCTTGAAGCGAGTAAGGTGCAGGTGCTTTGAACATCATATATTGGGTTATGGGTGTACGGCCAATGGGTGTTACGATGGTGTAGCTGTGTAAATTTTTAAGTGGCTTATTATTGTATTTGTATTAAAATATTGAGTTATTTGTATTGATTGTTACTGTCTAAGTTGTAATTATAAGCTTAGTTGAGTGTCTCTCATTTTCAATAGGTTTGATATTATAAATCATAAATTTATTACCAAATGAGTCAGGTACGAATGAGGGAAATAGTCATTCGGGTCGGAGTTGGGTTTTCCAAAATCCGGAAGCCGACCAACAAATTGCCATATCTAGATGGGTCACTGTCCTACTTATGCATGAGATGAAATAGGCAAGGGATCGATTGAGTTCCCTCAAACCAGACTAAGGTATCCAACAAAGCAGAGTGGACAAGAGAAAGCAACTGTCCAGATCAGTTGTCCGCGCTTCGCACTTTCCACAGCCGAAAGAAACCTATATTCATTCAAAAAGCCTCTGGGCTATTACGCAAAGCTAGGAATATGAGCACATAATATTTTTTTGTTCTTCTTATCCTAATGTGCTTACGTTTATCATGAGTTGACATGATCAACACAGCGGGTCATGATTTTGGCTCAGGACATTTTTGAATTATACAGCCTGTTGGGCCAGACTCATGAGGCCTAATCCTTACTTAGGCACAAATTCCTGCCCGAAGCAAATTTAGGAATTAAATGTTGCTTTTTGGTACTCTGGCTAAGGGGCTGGGTCCTCGAGAGACTTGCGTGTGCACATATGAGGTAATATGAACTTGCTTATGTAAGGGGCGGAAAACTCACACAAGTGAAGTAATAAGAACTCACACATGCAGAGAGGACTAACTCTCGTACACGTGAGATAATAGGAATTAAATGTTGCTTGAACTCTAACGAAGCTGACTAATTGAGTCGACTGGGACGTTTAAAAACACTCTAAAAACTCAGATGGGTGACTCGCATTGGTAGGTCATGGAGACAAGTTAACTGAACCAAGTCAACTCACCGAGTCAGAACATAAAATGATTTTAATGGGTTTAAGGGATAACCTTGACTCATTGACTAAACTGAGCATCTTAATGAGTTTAGTGGGTGATGTACCCCATTTACTCTTAAAACCATGCTTCTTTAAGTGGAGTCAAATGTATCCTATATCCAGGTGTGAAAATTAACGTTATAGCCCCTTTCATGACATGATCATTAAGAGAAAAATGACGTTCCTTTGCTTCTCATTAAAGTCATTCTTGCTGGAACAAGCCATCCTTGCTTCAATGCTTCGTCTCTCATTTTCACCACAGCAACCATGCAGCCCTTTTATATATACATAACCTATCCTTCTCTTTATTCACAATCCAACATAAGCCATGGACGAAAGGTGCCGAATTACCATTTCTTTTCTACTTGGATTTGTGATCAGTCTGATTGGAGTTGCAACAGCTTCAGTTGTATCTGTGGGTGATTTCAACAAGGACTTCTTCATTACATGGTCTCCTAGCCATGTAAATACTTCAGCAGATGGGCATGAGAGGAGCCTTAAGCTCGACCAAGAATCGGGTAAGTTCACATTTAGGAGAAAAAAAAGGTGTACCCGGGTGCAGAAAACCTGTAGAACCTGAATTTAAAAGTTAGATATTGTACGATCATTTGGATCCGTTTTAATCTGCTGCATGGACCTGAAAGATATATATCTTGTTCCAGGTTCAGGTCCATGGTTTGCATTCCTGAGGATTCAAATATCCCATGCCGTAACCGTATTACATAATGTATATAGGGTCCATTCGTTTGGTTGGAATTCAATTCCTTGGAATCATGATAAAATGGGTTCTAGGAAAGGGATGTGGATAGAACACTAACTTCTCTAGGATTTGATTTTCTAGGGTAGGAATATCTCATTTATTTGGTATGTTGGAAATTCATGAACATGATGTCACAAATCTGTCCCACCACTGATATATGGGCCTTTAGCCCGCACGGTTTTGTTTATGGGGCTGACCTGCAAGCGTCCCCAAAAGACCTCATTGCTGCAATAGGCGGGGTTCGGACTTATAGCCACGATCCAGGCGCCTCACACATCCAATGTGGGATTGGGGTGTAACACATGATGTGATGACTTGTCTCTAATCATTTTCAAATATCATGTTTCTTTACTAAAACTCTAAAACTTCATCCACCTAAAGAAGGCTCTTAGATAAGAATTCTTTGAATTCTAAGTAAATACAAAGGCTCTTAGATTTTCTAAAAATTCAATTCCACCTTAGAAAATCAATTCCATGCAATTCCATGCAAACAAATGGGTCTGGCTAGTGACGACGTGCAGGGCGGATTTGGTGCACATGAGTTCCAGTCATGTTGGCCTCAAAATTAGGAATCTCGGTCATCCGGCCCTTTTAATATTCCTAGTGCCTATGATTTTTCTGCATGGGTACAAATCTGGATCCTGTAACCCTTGACCCAATTCGGGTACTGTTTTTCCTTATCTGTAATTTAGGTTTGGGTCAAAGTACACCATGGGCCCAACCCAAACACTTGCCATTTTCATTCCTACTAAGATTTGGAAAACCCCAAATTCTCAATCCCTTGGACAAATAATAAACCACATAATTCCTGTTTTGAATCTCAGGTGCGGCTTTTGCTTCAAATGAATTCTTCTTATTTGGGCAGATTGATATGCAGATCAAACTGGTACCAGGCCACTCGGCAGGCACTGTAGTGGCCTATTATGTAAGTGATTAGAACCTGCAATTTCCAAGTTTGTTTTTGAATGGTGAAGGTGGTATTATACATAAAGATGGTTGAAAACATTGCAGCTAACTTCTGATCAACCTAATCGAGACGAGATAGATTTCGAATTCCTTGGAAATGTAGAGGGACAGCCATACACTCTGCAGACCAATATTTTTGCTGATGGTTTTGATAATAGAGAGGAGAGGATTAATCTGTGGTTTGATCCAACAACAGATTTCCACACCTATTCAATTCTATGGAACATTTATCAGATTGTGTAAGTGATATAAGCAGGTTTTGTGTCATTATAAATTTTCACTTGTGTAGGACCATAGTTCTCATAAATTGTTACTTTGACTCATAATTCAGCTTCTTCGTAGGGCTTTCAACAGGCCCATCAGGTTGGATCTGGACCGGAGTTTATGGTCCATTATCTCTACCGGGCCGAATGTGGATCCTAGGGTCCATGCCTGTCGGGCTCTTAATCGAAGTATGCTCATTTAGATCAGTTAGAGAAATACACTAACATTAAATCAAATAGCCTATTTCAGATGGACTTGGGTCTCCCATACCCATTTTAGGGCAGGCTAAGTGCCAGGTTGCAGGGTCTGTATCAAACTTGGATTTGGACTCAGTCTTGCAATCCTTGGTGGGACTGGATTGGGCCATGTTTTTATGGCCCGGATCATGCCGCTGACAGCCACGCCCATTTCAGAATAACTCGGATCCATTTTGAAGTGGGGTTACAATTTTGACTTGGTTAAATGAAAACTTGAGAAAAAATGGGGTAATTTATTTATTTATTCTTTTAAATGCGCGGAATTACTGTGCCAATATTATTGGTAATCATGCATTCTTGAAAATAAAAACTATGCATTAAATTCCTGTTCTGTATGGTGGAGCTTGTAGTTTGGTGACACAAACTGTTGACCCATGGGTCCCAGACTGGATGATGTAACCATTTGATCAGCTACTTGGCTGTCTGGGGTTCGAACCCTGGATATGTTACATCTTTCCACTTGTGTGGGCTTTCTTCTTGCGTGTAGGGGCTTCCTTCCAACTTGAGTGGGCTGCTTTCCCGTATGTTTACGGGCTCTCTCTTGGGAACCAAAAAAAAATGAACGGCTTGAAAGGTCACCATCTTCTAATTTGGAAAATTTCTCAGAGCATTATCCATCCGCTGTATGTGGGCCAATAATATCAATGGTCAAAATCACTTACCATGGGCCCACTAATCCATAATTGAATAGGCTGTTCACATCCTAATGCACCATCATCTTTGAGCTAGAAATGTGATTTATAATAAGCTCTGTCCTCCTCTCATTGTAGATTTATGGTAGATAGGGTCCCCATCAGAGTGTACAGAAACCATGCAGACAAGGGTGTTGCCTTCCCCAGATGGCAGCCAATGAGCATCAAAGCCAGCCTATGGAATGGTGACAGCTGGGCGACAGGTGGGGGCCGCGAAAAGGTGGACTGGTCAAAGGGCCCCTTCACAGCTTCATTCAGAAACTACAAGATTGATGCCTGTATTTGGAGGGGGAATGCAAGGTTTTGTAGGGGTGAGAGCTCCAATAATTGGTGGCACAAAGATAGGTACAGGACTCTAACACAGGAACAAAGGAGACTGTTCAAATGGGTTAGGAAATACCATCTCACTTATGACTACTGTGAAGACAACCAGAGATTTCAAAACAACCTCCCAATGGAGTGCTCTCTTCCTAAGTACTAAATGAATTGAGAAGAGTAATTTATTATTTCTTGGGTTTTCTCTCATTTAATTTATCATTACTATATTATTAATTAGTAATGTGAGATGGAATAAATGGATGTAGAGGGGATGAAAGAGGTTAGTTCTGTGTTTTTTTAGTCAACATGAATGAAGAGAATCAAAAGCATCAGATATCAATCATGTTGCATGCAAGGAGCAACCTTTTTACTTGTGCCTTGTTTTACTTGTTCAAAATCTTCTTGATATTCTCTTAGCACTAATATTGATGTGGTGTTGTGGTCCCTTCTCTATGAACATAAATGGCCCACCCCTTTGGATGATCAATTGAGAATATGCTGGGCCTATTTTCAGAACAGAAGTAATCAGTTGAGTTTGACTTCTGCTTTTGCTGGAGTAGTGACCCATTCATACGGTCAGCTGGTGGTCGACTTTTAGTTTAGGGAGATGGATCCAAGCCCAGTGGACCTTCGTCTGGGCCAGAACTGAATCCTATCTAGTCTCTCTCTCTCTCTCTCTCTATATATATATAGTAATAATAATAGTAAGATCAGGGCTTGCTTGTCATTCATAAAAAGGCCAAGACCTGGGCTCTAACTAGGGTAGCAAGTGGGCCATATGGCCCAAGACTGTTCTTTATTGAGACTGATTGGGTAGTGTACTGATAATCAAATACCTATGGGCTTGGTTGAAATGGCCATATTCCCTGCCCGATAATCTCATGGAAGTTTTCTATGCCAATTTAGGCCTACAGACCGGATTAGATGTTGCAGCAAGGCTGATATACGGATGGCAATCAGGCCCTACTGTAATCATAGGGCGGCCCGACTCCCCAGCTCATATCTGGCCCAACAAGTCAGCAAGGCTGATATACTGATGGCAGTCAGGCCTCACTGTTATCATAGGGCGGCCTGACTCCCCGGCTCATATCTGGCCCAACAAGTAAACAAGCTGAACTTGGACATATTTCAACCGGGGTCAGGCCTGTATACAGCCCTCCATCTAACCGGGACTCCATACGGGCTGCATTGTCAGGCCCACTTGTTTGAATGCAGAGAATTGGATTGAGATTAACTCCCATGAGCTGCAAGTACTTAAATGCTTAGACTGGAGTCACATTGACCGCTATATCACCAAGGATGAAAATATCGGCCGCTACGTAGCGTAGCGGCCGATATATCGGCCGTGGCGGCCGAGCCCGCCACGCTACAAAGTATTTATCGGGTTTCGCACCTTGTGGCGCCCGTAGCGGCCGCTACCCATGTGTAGCGGCCGATTCAGGCCGCCACGTTATGACTAGTCTGCCCAAAAAATAAAAAAATCCCAGAGAGAGCAGAGAGATCAGACATTGTTGTAGAAAAAAAGCAATGAAAGAAAGGGAAAATACCAACATGTTTCTTCTTCCTTACTAGCATGCAGAACTGAAATGTTTAAAAAAAAAAAACGAAAACTCTGTTTGACCGGAAGATGAAGAAATGAAAAAAAAAAAAAAAGGCAGCAGATGGAGAAACATACCTGGAATTGGAATTAGCAGCAGCAGCATAGCAGCAGCTGGAGCAGCGGCAGCGGCAGCACCGCAGGAGCAGGAGCAGCAGCAGCAGCAGCACCGCAGGAGCTGCGGCAGCGCGGCAGCAGCAGCACGGCAGCAGCAGCACGGTAGAAGCATGAGCAGCGGCAGCACCCAGCACCACTTTTCTTCTTCTCCTTCTTCTTCTTCTTTCTTCTCTTTTCCTTCCCCTCTTCTTCTTTTCTTTCTTCCTCTTTCTCGATCCTTCTGTTTCGGGAGATGCAAGTAGGGCAAAAAAGAAAAAACCCTCTTTCGGTCCTTTATTTAGCCAGTTGGGTAAATAAAAATGGGCCCACATTGGGCCTCACCTTATGAAAGCTGTAGCTAAAGATTAAATGGGCCCAAAGTGGCTCACCTTATCAAAGTGATAAATAAACTCAATTAGCCCCTCAGAAAAAATAAAGCTGATGCACCCAATATTATTACCATTGGTGGGCTCCACAATGGGTTCTAAATATTAAAATTAAAAAAATCATGGCTTAGCCAAATAAATAAAAATTAGGGGCTTAGCAAAATTTTACTCTAATTAGACATAGAGACCAATCAAAATTCACTCTAATTGGAAATAGGGTCATGGCCAATTTCACACTAATTGAAGCTCTAGCAAAATTTTCTAATAGGAAATAGGGCTCAACCAAATTTCATTTTAATAGGAAATAGGACTCTAACCAAATTTACCTCTAACAGGACATAGTGGCCGAAATTAATTTTACTCTGATAGGAAATAGAGCCCTGATCAAATTTTTCTTTATCAGAAAATTTTAAACTATATATATACACATTTCAAAATACAACTTAGAAATGTGATATCCTAAGCAATAATGATGATAATATTTTAATGACACTGTTTGATTACAAACATGAATACATGTGGAAAAATAAAATAAAATTATTCCTACTCTTTTCTATTCATACAGCGATATAAGAACTTGTATAATGAAGGGACCGCTACGCCCCCTTATCTTAGTTACTTTTGTAAAAAAAATACATTTTCTATCATTTTCCAATATTCTGGATTTTCTGTGATTTTTTCAGAATTTTTGCACGTTTTTTTCAAATCGCGCCGCTACGCCGCTACGTATCCCCGCTACGCTACGTATCGCCCGCTTCGTATCGTTTTGGCGGCGGGCCGCTATGCCCGCCGCCACCGCTATTTTCATCCTTGTATATCACAATTACCTTGAGAAGAAGGTTACTAATTTTGCCAGGCTAAATCCTAGTCTAATGTGATTGCATATCTATGAACCAGTGGCAATAATGAGCAGATCAAACTCATTAGTAGGTTCACTTGTTTATATTTAGGCACTCAGACAAACCATCACTGTTGATAATATTGCAATTGTTTTCAAGATATTGTAAAAAATGAGAGAAAATAATGCTACACACTATTCTCAAAATAAAATGGTAAAAATATTTAAACCTCAATGACAGATTTTTCACAGTGATAGCGCAAAGAATATTGTACTTCTCAATATACTTGAAGCTCAATTTGTAAGCCATGGTGGCATTTTCATAAGCTATCTTGACAAAAATGGGAACTTAGAAACTATCTTGACATTCCAGAACTTCCCTGGCATTGATATTTTGTGAAGACCATGACAATGCAAAGAAACAAAAAAAGCTCAGCCCACCCCTCCATTTGCCCGGGAACTAAAATGCTAGATGTCTTTGATTTAACTAGAAGTAATCTTTTATTACAATAAGAGGATTTTATGGAAAAAACCCCGTAGATGTCTTGTGAACGTTAAAGGGCCCAATAGTTCTCTATGAACTGCAATGGTCTCTTGGGTCGAGGCGACGAGGCAGAGGTTGTATGTGTGGGGTGTGAATTGACCATGGGTAATTTTTTCTTTCACTCCTACACATTTTTTACTTAAAAAAAAATAAAAATAGAAGGAATATATTTCTCTCATGTTTTACTTCATTTATAATGTGATATTTTATTTTCTTAAAGGTAGAGGAACCCCCAGCATGCACAGAGGGCACTCTGCACGTGTGCAAGAATGCATGCATGTAAAATAACATTTAAAAAGCAAATAAATATGATCTTCTATTATTTGGAGCCATATCCTACAAGGAGAGTTGCCAACCTGCTTAACAAACTGTTGAAACATAGCATCAAGGCCACAGAGACCCATCCAATCCAATCCTCCATTATTTCGTGCAATCCTATCAAAGTTATTTCAACTCATGTGGACCCCATGTTACAGCCCTAATTTAGTTAGGTATGGATAAGGAAACGAAACCCATCTAGCCTTTAGGACACCATCACATCTCAAACCTAAGAATAATAAAGCTGCAAGCAAATCCACCAATAAAAACTGCAAATTCACCAATAAGAACCCCTTCATTCAATTCATACATCCCTTCTTCCCAATCTAAATGAACCAAACACTCATGTGGACTGACTTACTTTCAACATTAAAGTGAAGCTTACCCACCATACAGCCATTCCATGTGACCATGTTTTTTGTTCATGCACATACTTGGTTCAGTGTTTTAGGAACTAAAAAGAGTTCAAAGTATTTACTAAAGATAGCTTTTTGGGGGTTGAGACTTGAGAGAGGAAGAGATGTTCCAAAAGGGAACTTTTTCTTCTTCTCATCACACCATTTATTTTCTTACTATTAGGATGATGTAAAAGAGCAAAAAAGAGGACCTGGATTGTACTTGTTTGGAACCTAGTGATGGGCTTGTCGTTGGGCAGTCCCATCTGCCAACTTTCAAACAGCTCCTCTTCCTTGTTCCTTTTGTTTATCTTTCAGTGTTGCACAGTTGTTTATGTCAATCCAATACAGTGCATGGGTTTTGGAGAATGGACATCGGAGACCCATAATGCAGATTTTAACCACCTCTTTCATAATTTATAGTTCTGTAGTCTCTTATCTTATTATTCCTCAACAGTATGTGCCATTATTTTACCAATAATACAGGATATACCACTAGAACAAAGGGATAACCATGCTGATTGGATATCTCATTTTTCAGTCCGAATCTACTGTTTCGTAGAAACAAAATCAAATATCATTTCATCCAATTTTAAATTGGCAACTGTGTAAAATCTCCTTTTTGATTTTTTCATTCCAAAAAACCGTTTAAGAGAGTGTATTAGCTGGTATAAGATTTTACATAGTTGGTGATTTAGGATCAGATAAAACAATATCTCCCTATTTCTACGGGATGGGATCCGGACTCCTCATTTCTTACCCAACTATAGAAAATCCTTTATTTGAGTAATTCACTTGTAAAGTGAAGTGAACTCAAGCCTCCATCTAAAAGACAGGAGAAGATTAGGGGACTGGTTTTTATTTTTTTTTTATTTTTTCCATCATTATTGAAGAGAGTGCCATCTTGCTCAATACATGAATCGGTTCAATAATCGTAGTTAGCATTATATGAATATAAGGTTCAAAACATAAAGCATATATAAAATTCAAAAGAAAAACATGTTAGTATCATGGATACATGCATATTAGACTCACTTTTACTCACCAAAAACTTTAGTCCACCGACATGATAGAGAACAAGCTTGAAAAGCACCTGTAAAAGAGTGCTGTTACACAGTCAATCAAATATGGAGCTGATCTCATCCCAAAGAAAGTTTCAATCAACTGGATGTAGTTCCTCAATTGCTGTTTTTTAGGCCCATTATATCTAGTCCGGATTCCCTATTTCGTAGAAATAGAAAGATACTGTTGATACGCAATGGTCTATTCCCTTCATTGGTTGGTCCCATGAAAATTACAAAATTCCATCACTTGGAATTGAGCATTAGAACGGGCCATTGTCGTCACCTGCAGGCCCAATTAGCCCTCATCAACAAATGAGAATCTTTCATGTGGATTTATAGGACCCTAGATAAGGAGGCCCCACAACAAGATTTCGATTAGAAATCCAAACAAACTGTTGGCAAGAGAACGTGGGATGCCTAAATGAAAATGAAGTCTAAATCGTCTCAATGGTACAAAGACCCATCACCTGTTGGTGACAGATTCCATCTTGAAGGGTCCATTAAAATCGTACAATATTCTGAAAATTAGTGTTGTAACTCGGCTCAGCCCTAACCTTAATCAGTCCAACCCAAACTCCACCTGATGGCTCCCAACCTGGTCCAATCTGTCTAAACTGGACAAACCCAATCCGACCTGGTCTAACTCGACTCAACCTGCCTTAGCTTGGTTTTAGAATATTGCATAACGACTGGGTGAGGGATGCAACTTGGCCTGGACCAGTATTGACTCAATCCCATTCCTGAAGAAGGTTATAAATATATAAACTTGTAATGTGTAATTTGGGTACCTGGTTCCAATTTGAGCACCTGAGGCCTAAATTCAAGCCTGACCCGAATTTCACATGGACTTTAAAATTACTCAGGCCCGAGCCTGAGCATGCCCAGACAGAATTGGTTTCATTTGGGCCAGGCCATCTGGGTTTAGGGTTGGGCCGGCTCGGTGGGTCTGGGTCAGCATTTTTCGAACTCAAGTTGAGGCTTGTGTTGGCCAGAAACCCAACCCGCAAATTACATGAAGTTGCACTGTAGTGAAAGTGACACTGATAGGAGCAATCCTACCAATCCAAGCAAGTCTTCTTAGCTATTGGGTTTATCATTTCCACCAAAGAAGCTAAGCAAACCATCCACAATGGGCTCATTAGATGAATGGTTCCTGTCCAGAGGGTGGTCCTCACATTTTGTGGATCCCACCTATTCTTATAGCCCATTTATCTGTCTTGAATGGCCATTTGGGCTGAGAAAGTCGCCTGTTTGTCTCTATATCAAAATAATTCTCTGGACCCACTGTTCCATTCCCTATCAAGAGCAGGAATAATTTTAAAAAGAATCGACATGAGAGAGAGCAGAACCAAACCAATCAGTGTCAGCCAAAAAGAACCAAGTGTATCACGTTGATGATAGGAAAAAGGTGAACTTGATTTGAGTGAATCTTATTATTATTGTTTGATTGGTAACAATAACTTGTATTGAAAGAGGAGTATACAAACAAGAGTAGTTGTGATTTTAAATGCCAACAATGCTCTGTACTCTGTCCTTTGAATCATGGTTGAATCACTGAACTGGCCCCCGGGTATTATAGTAGGAGTAAAGGAGAGTGTAAAACTGAAAAGAATGCCAAAGAAAGGAACATTCCTCCCCATATTAACGTTGGCAGAGAAGTAGATATTAGAGGGGCCAATGACGGCTTGCTATTAGCTGTACTAGCAAAGGCTTCAATCCAATCCCAATGCTATCCATTCTCAATCTCTTCCCTCCTCCTCACTATATAAACCCTACCTCTCTACCACACCTTTGCACTCCTCTCTCTCTCTCTCTCTCTCTCTCTCTCTCTCTCATATTCTTTTCTACAATAATGGCCACACTAAAGTACATGAATTATGCTAACCTTTCGCTTCTAATCTTACTCTCATTCTTGTTGTGGGCGACAGCTCGCCCGGCAACATTTCTCCAAGATTTCCGAATTACATGGTCAGATTCCCATATCAGACAAATTGAAGGAGGAAGGGCCATCCAGCTGGTTTTAGACCAAAATTCAGGTACTCCATCTCCCATATGTTTATGTGGAAAAAGTGCATGCCCATGTGGGTCATCAACCATATGATTATAAACCACAATATTAAGATACTGGAGGTCAATGTACTGCTTTTGAATGTTGAAATGATCTCTGCCATTAGCATGGTGCTGGAAAGCAGGTAACAAAGTATAAAGCATTTTTAGCATTTGCCATCGTTTGATCCAATTAGCTCATATCACATGCCTCCCTAATCATCCAAATTCTACTTCAATTTGGAGTGATATGCATGCATCATTAGATAAATTATTTGTGAAACATGTAGGCATATTCTGTGTACATGATCAATCCAAAAGTCTATGACGCTGTTTCGGACCAAGATTTTGGCCAGTAATTACTCAAGGGTCCGTGTGATAGAGCTGATTGAATCAGATATAGTTGCTGTCAACACCATAACGACGGCCTCGTGAGATAACTTCTCGTGCTACATGATGGTCCACACGGGTCATGGATTTGTTGTACGACTGCATGCATTAACCATCCAATTCAATCAACACCTTGTATATTTGTGCATTTTAGGATGTGGGTTTGCTTCCAAGAACCAGTATTTGTTTGGGCTTGTGAGCATGAAGATCAAGCTTATCCCTGGCGACTCTGCAGGAACAGTTACTGCCTTCTATGTATGCTGTTGCTCGTCCCCTTCAAGTTGCTTGGTTGTTTGTTGAACATAGAAAGATGGAACTTTTGTTGTTTTGGCTTTTTCTTGATATGGGGCTTTGCTGATTTTGTAGATGAACTCAGACACAGACAACGTCCGCGACGAATTGGATTTTGAATTCTTGGGTAATAGGTCAGGGCAACCATACACGATTCAGACCAATGTGTATGCTCATGGAAAGGGAGACAGGGAACAGAGGATCAACCTCTGGTTCGATCCTGCAGCTGAATATCACACCTACTCTATCCTTTGGAATCATCACCATGTTGTGTAAGAATCCTGGCCGGGAAAGAACACCATCATTTATCTAATATAACACAAGTATTAGCAAAAGAGATGAAGCTTCTGATCTATTGTCAACTACCTTGGTTTATACCAGATTCATGGCATGCTTGCTATGACATGGTTTTGGATGGACCTGCATCAGAAAATAGGACCAGCGACCTAATATTATAAAAGGTGTTGTGGATTAACAATCTATTGAAATCTAAAACGTACTCATTAGACATTGCTAGCGCTCTCATGTTAATTAGTTGTTGGTTGATGAAGGGAGAGCTAACATTTCACCTTGTTAATTTTAAGTCCACTAGCAATATCTAATGAGTAGCATTTTTAATTAGGATTTTTAATGGATGATTAATCTATAACATCTCACGAGGCTAGTAGAGCCCACCGGATGCGGAGTTTATTGTTTTTTGCGACTTCCACATCGGGTTAGAGGTATCCTAACTACAAACAAAAGACCCAACCATTAGACTGCAAAATATAGATTGTTGTTAATATGATTATGAATCAATTACATTGATGGTGCAGCTTCTCCATCGACGAAGTGCCAATTAGGGTTTACAAGAACAATGAAGCGCGAGGGATTCCATTCCCCAAGTTCCAACCAATGGGAGTGTATTCCACATTATGGGAAGCCGACGACTGGGCCACAAGAGGTGGGCTAGAGAAAATTGATTGGAGCAAGGCACCATTCTATGCTTACTACAAGGACTTTGATATTGAAGGATGCCAGGTTCCTGGCCCCGTGAGCTGTGCCTCCAACCCTCACAACTGGTGGGAAGGAGCAACATACCAGCAGCTCAATGCCATCCAGGCACGGCGCTACAGGTGGGTCCGAATCAACCACATGATTTATGACTACTGCACCGATAAGTCGCGCTACCCAGTCACACCCCCAGAATGCATGTATGGCATCTGATTCCAATTCCATGCATAGAATGGGAATAATGAGTACTGAGTGTTTTGTATTGGGACCAAGGCCTAAGTTTGTGTTACATAAAGAACATGTATCTTGTTCATATTTATTGAGTGTTATGTTACTGGAGTGTGTTGTAATAAAGTCACTGTAGAATTGTAAGTTGTGATACTGTATAATAATGGTAAGTGCAGGAGAGTTTTTGCAATCTTTATTGGCATCTTTTACTTTTTAGCCATTCAATGAAATGTAATAGTGATGTAATGGAAATAAAGAAAATCATGGTTATCTATATATGTTTTGGTTCATGACCTTTCAAGTTAATTTCTTCTTTTCAAATGAGTGGGAGCCCTTGTCAATTTCTTTCCTTGGAAGCCGGATACTTTGATGCTGGAAAAAGCCAGGTCAATAATTTCATCATAGAGATCATAACTTACCAAGTTTCTAACAACAACAACAACAATAATTAAAAACAAAAAACTTACAAAGTTTCAATGGCTCAAAACAAATGTGTTTATATTGGCTCTAGCCCAAACTTCAGTCTCCCCACTTTCCCTTGCAAAGAAGAGTGTGTCTTGTCTCAAGACAAGTCATACCATCTGGCCAAGGCAGGATGCATCCAAGTTGGTTGGCTTCGTGGCCTTTTTGAGTATGATGGAAATTTCTTAGAATTCTTGCACAATTTTGTTTGTTTGCCGTGGAAATTGAAAATGCGTTTTCTATGCAATAGTATAATTCATTTTTGGCGTAACCGCTTTTCCACAAAGAAAAGTAAAATATGAATTGAGCTTTTAGCAATTGTCTCCTTTAGGGGAGTGTCGTATTTACGGATGCAGATCTTTTTGGAATAGAACAATGGTTAGAGTTTGTCGGGTCCATTGACCCTACTGGATCCATCTTTACTTTAGGATCTATCTATTTGAAAAAAAAAAAAAGATCCATTAGTTGACATTTATGGGCCGTACGCATCTCATTTGTGGCCTGGGCAGATGGTTATCTACATTTATTGAGCCTATTATTTTGTAAACGAATATATTCCTTAAATCTATTGTATTTGGTAGGGCCAGAGGTCCCTACAAACTCTATGAGATAGCCTTTTCCAAAAGAGTCTAGGTCTCTTGTTGAAACTATAATACGCTTCCCCTTCCCCTTCCCCTACAACAGATCCTCAAAACTCTACCATGGCGCTTACATAATGATAATTTGGACCATTCAATAGATAAATGCCATCTTCTGTAGTGACATTATATTGAAGAATTTCAGTTCAACAGGTGTGGATCCCATTGTTAGATTGAGTATATGATTGAAAATTTAATTAGCACAATCTTATGTATTGCCATTTACTAATCATATGCCTCAATTCCGTTATTAGTCATGTTTTCAATTTGACGGTGGGACACTTCCATTGAACTGAAATTTGAGGATATATCACCGGAGGAGATGGCATTCGTCTTGTATAGTCCAGATGAACATTACGTGGGCCACATGATGGAACCTGTTATGGGGTAAGCTGCCACAAAGGATCCAGACTCTTTTTAGAAGCAATGTAGAGCAGCAGATGATCCGAATCCCTATCCAATGATACATTGTTCTGTATATATTGATCACCCAGGGCTGGCCCCAGCTGTACATATCCACCAGCCAAGATGTAGATAACTTCAATTATTGAATGGGCGTGACGAAAGCGATGTGTTCTGCACAGTTTCATGGGACCATGTCATTCGGATTTTTTTATACATGAATTGGTCAAAGAATCTCATCCTAATTGAATTGAAAGTTGTACTTTTCATGAGGCATAAGCTTTTACGATCGTGCAATGCAGATGGTTTCTTTTACCCTGTTTGGTAAAGTGAAAAATTTTCCTCTCAAATCATGAGAAAAACCATTTTCTAGGGGTGTAGAAAAGCTTTTTTCCTTCTTTTGCAGAACTATAGAAAAGGAATTCGATCATGGTGCAACTGCCAACTCACATGGATCCTTTTATTATGTAATGTCCACTAAGAGATGGTTCGGCCAAAGCCCAAAACATAACATATTGTTCTGGGTTTGAGATTGTGTTGTGGGCCTTCTAAGAGACATGCCTGAATGTCTGTTCAGTGCATGGGGTTGGCAGAAATTAGTACCTTCCAAAAAGGGTTAACTGATGAAATGCTGTCTGGCTCAACTCGGAGTATTTTCTGGGTATGACATGTGAAGGCTTGGCCCAGCAGAGATTATTAAATGAGGCTCAACTCTTGTGACTAAGGGCTTCCATGAGCAGGGCCAGCCAAAACCTGACTCTGCCCAACCTGTTTTGTGCTGGACAAAACATGTAAATTTTCTTGGGAGAAGGACAAAGCATGCAAGTAGAATACAAAATGCCAAAGGACATAAATCAGGTGTCTTGAACATAAACAATCTGACCTTGGGTACTACTACAATTGGAGGAGTGAGATTTAACCCAGTTTTAATGAAGGGGAGATTTATTTGAGTGGTTTGGAATTAAGGAATGAGCCCATTTCTTTGATCTAAAAGGGTGCGGCAAATACATTTTCCACAAAGATCTGTCATCAGCTACATCATCATCACTTGCCCACAAATGCAAAAATGACTCAAGCAGTAGATCATCCGAATCCATCTATAAGGACCCGTGGGCCCACGAATTTGGTGTCCCATTTGAAAAACTGCAGGGAGCCTTCTGCTGCAGTACATGGAGGAATATGCTGTCAATCAAGCAAATGGGTTTGTGAGCAATCATTGCATCAAGAAAATGTCTGAATATTTTTCAAACTTAGGGTATTTCTTTAGATATCATTGGTGGAATTTTACAAAAAGGTAAATGCGTTCTTGAATAATTAAAATAACAAATAACAAATGGATTTTGAATACTGTTGAAGATCATATCTTTTGATTTCTTATGTCTTTTCATTTTTATTCTGATATGGTGGTGATTTTATTGCAGTATATATTCTTAATTTTGATGATGAAAAGTCCTTAAATGAGCACCACCTCGTGAGCATCATCTGTGAACACCTATTTTTACAAGTATAAGGGATCCTCATGATTATCAATCATATCCTCTCATATTCAGTACCCTCAATGAATTGGCATAAGCCCAAACTTGACTCTCACCCAGCTATTCCTCACTGTTGGATTAAGATAAAATATTGACGATTTCTCAAATGCTAAGACTATAAAGGAGTGGGCTCCACTCTAGGGGGAGTATTAAATAGTATTTATGCCGCCTATAATGCCTTGAGGTTTTAATAGGAATTATTAGCTAAGGAATTAATATGTATCAAAGCTAATCGGTCGCGAGTTCGAATCCTATGAGGAATGACTTGGAACTAAATCATATACGGGTGTTGTGCATTGACCGGGTTCCACCTGAGAAAAAAGTGTTGAGGAGCGGGCTCCGCCCATTGGGGGTGGGGCTAGGGGTTTTATAATAATATAATGGGGTTGATATATGTGCTCGTAGCATGTAGAACCTACGAGTCAATGACCATATATTCATTATTTGTAGATGCTTTTGAAGTTTTTGCTTACATTACATATTTTATTCAGCCCCATTTATTTTCATGCTTCATATTAGTGCTTGCTATGGAGTCCTGCAGTTCATTGTGGAAAGTGGTTGGTCATTGGTGATAGAAAATGAGTGGCTTATGTAAGAGGGAAAATGTTTTGAACAAGTGGAGATACCAATGATAGCTGTAGATGCAAGGAAAGCACCAATTTGAATGAGTTCGCCAACTACAAACATGATAAAGATTGCGTTCGCTTGAATCAGGCACTAGGTGTAGAGATTTGTAACGGTCTTTAAGATCCAAAGGCAATGATGGACACTTTGGATGTAAAATATAACGATGAATGGCTCAGATATAGTGGAAGGGAGAGAGAGATCTTTCTTCTACTATTACTGGATATGAGTGTTAGAGATGATATGTTGAGATGATCATCAACTGCCATCTCTCATATCTATAGATAGCCTTTTGGCTTGCTAGATGATAGGCTTTTAACTCAAATTCAAATCGTGAGATGATAAAGATAGAGTACTGGATCAAATTATCTCAATTTGAATTTGAATGGAGAGATGAAAACGGTAGAGAGTTGGATTAAACTCAAAACAAATCTTATCCCAATTACCATCGAGACTCCTTGTGAGGGGCATCTCTTTGTGATTGGAGCCCACCCATATGTAAACATAAGAGGGCCCATCATAGATGCCAACAGGTCATTGATGGTAGAAAATGAGTGGCTTATGTAAGAGTGAAAGTGAAAATGTCTTGAACAAGTGGAGATGGTTCATGTGAATGGCAAAATGTTGTGGTTCATGTCTGTCCTAAACCATCCGTTCTATCTCTAATTCATTTACAGTAGACTATGGAATCTGAAGGTGGTTCATGTAATCTTCATTTCATATCTCCTTTTCTTGTTAGAATGTTGAAACTATGCATTTAGAAGTAATTTTACTTCAATGAGTGAAAACACCTTTGGTGAATTTAGAATTACACATAATTAGAGGGAGCACTAATACTCATAAAATGAGGTAGATAATATCTATAAAATACACACTCTAGGTTTTTTATTCCTAGATCTTTCTGAGTTTTTGGTTACTTTCTTAAAAGCACACCAAAAAGTGCTGGTTTTACAAAAAAATGGGCATGACATTCAATAACAATATTGAAAACGGTGTACAAGAGCCGCACTTATTTTTGAGATCTTTCATACCCAAATCCAGAACTAACTTAAACCTAACTCTGTTCCAAATTTTGTTATAAGATATTCATATACTACAAATATTCTTTTTAACAATTTATAAAATATATGTACAGTAAGTATTCTTATACCATAAGTTAATTAATCAGTTTGATAGGACAAGGTTATGATGATAATAGATACACTCAATTATGTATTTGAGAATGGACCTGAACTCAAGGAGGGGACACAGACTCAAATTTAAAATGAGTCTAAATCTTGGAACCATATCCAATTTTATGAGCCAGGGTCATCGGGTAGACAGGGATCCAATTTCATCATCGGGCACCTTGTCGATCTCGCTTACCCCAGTTAGATATTGATTTTTTTTTTTTGGTAAAAAAATATTGATTTACATGAAATTTAGTTTTTCATCAGACTTAAATTTTTATTTAGAGAAGAAAAGAGGGCAAACAAAACCCATCAGATTTACATGAAATTTATTTTTCCATTTCATAGATATCTCTTGCATTCCAATACAGTCAATATAATAAGAGATCCCAATCCTTTTTTGTTCTCACCACTGAAAATTAATAAAGAACAACACTGGTGTAAGGGTCAAAATGTCTGCCAGTAGATGTTGGGCCATAATTGCATGACCCGAGAGCACTCTTGTTATAGGGAGCAAGGCGGACGAGCCCATTCCGATCCGAACTTTTTGATAGAGTTTTGAGTCTATTTGTTCTTCTGATTGAAATTTTATTAGGAGACTCTTGCACAGATTTAGGGCTATATATTAGGTGTTTCTCTCAATCCAAAGATAAGACAAGAAGTTAATTCTCTCTCTTGATTTGAGGTTAGAATACTGTAAGAGAGATTTCTTTGTTTTTCTAGAGCCATTGAGAGATTATTCTAAAAGGCTGCTCTAGAAGGTTTTTGCTGTTTATATTCTCTTGTAGAAGATTGATTATCTTAGTTTACAAGGTGCGACGTGATTAAGTAAGGAAAACGGTGTACGGCGGGGAAGTCGTGGCAACTAGAGTTGTGCAAGAACAACTACAGTCCTTAGGTCGAGGTACTAACTGAGGTAAAGGAGCTGTGAGTATATCTTATAACTGTTTGTGAGTTATTGATTTCAAAATCGTAATTTTTTCCCTTGAAATGGGTTTCCACATTTATTGGTCATAATTTTTTAATATCATAATTTGTGCCTGCCTTCTTGTGGTGCAATCTTAGTAGATTTATTTGCTAGTTCTATTTTATTGGTCTATTCTAGATTTACATCTGCTGTATTAGTTTGTTAGACTTGCATATCCATTCTAGTGGGTTATGCACCAACTTTCAACTGGGCTTCACAATTTTCCTAGGGTAAATAGAGATAAGTGTTTGTAAATATTAGATAGTAAGGGCTATAATAGATAGAAAGCCAATCAGTTAATTTTCTACATAATCATTATACTAATTCTGAATCAAAATACATTGATACACAACAAATGTAAAAAAAGTGTGTATCTTTTTACATGCATTGGAATTAGGATGGATGAGCAAATGTCTACACTATAGCTTTCTAACAAACTAAGATGATACACAGCAAAATGGAGTGGGGTTCCTTTAATTTAACATGCTCTAGATGGATGATAAGAGAAAGGGTTGTATGTGTGGTGAGATCTGGGTGCCACTGCAAATGGGCCCTTTGTAGAACTGTTGTTGCCGCCACCGCCGCCGCCGCCACCGACCCTCTCGCAGGACGGGCACATGGTTAGCGTTGCTGCCGGAAGGTGCATGTATACCGGCGATGCGAATTTGAGAGCCTTTAATTCATGAATCTCTCTCTGTAGCCTTCTGTTCTCTTCTTTGATTGTCTCACAGCACCTCTTCAAGAACTCACAGTCCACTTCAGTTTGTTTGAGCTTTGTCCTGTAATTAAAAATAGATGCACCATTAATGAAAAAATAAATATATTTTTCTTAGTTGAACAAGTGAAGCTCATGTGTTAATAGACATGGATGGAGATGAGTTCCGCACCTTGCCCTTCTGTTCTGGAACCAGACTTCCACTTGTCGCGGTCTTAGATTTAATTGCATTGCTAAAGCTTGCTTTTGTTTCTGTAGTGTGAAAGGGAGAAACAAGTGTAAGAGAATGAAAAGAAACTCCGTTTTCATTCATCTTAACTTTATTCTATCAATCTGAGATTACATAACAGATTTCTACAATTTTTTTTTAAAAAATAGGCAAGTCATCTTGTATCATAGCTTTCTAATTAAGGTATATGGAAGTGATCTCTCTTTCTGTGTCTCTCCCTGAATGGTATTGTGAATGAGATGAGTGCTTAGAATACAAAATGGCGTCTACTAGGAGGCCACTTATCTAATAGAGGAAAGAAAAGAAAAAAAGTGTCTCTTGGGGCTTAGATGTGAAGAGCGATAGTATTCGAAGAACTTTGGGGGCAGGGTGGTTTGGCCCCTTGGTTCCTCTGAAAAAATTAAGTGGGACCCACTTAGCTCAAAATCAAATCCATCGTATTGGTGTTGGGCCAACTTAAGGGAATGAAATCATGTATTTAATACATGATCAACGTGTCGTGGGGAGGTCCAAGGACTGAGTAAGTGAGGGCCAGTTTATCTTACTCAGGGGAGCATTACTTTTGAGCGAAATTCGGGCTAACACCAAAACATGATCAATAAGTGGGTCAAACTCATGGACTCATTAGACCTAGACTCACAAGATCCAGACTCAGAAATGGGGAGCACTCTGAAATTAAATTTATTAACATCCCTAAAACTCACACTTCATTCACTTCTGCACACAAAGAAATCGAGCAGGTAGAGACACACATGCACTATATATCCACATAAGAGTTGAAAGTAGAGTAATACCGGATTAAGAGTGCTGTGCTCCTTGAAATTGTCTTCTAACAGGGCCGATTGCTCCTTTGTGAGCCTAAGTTTCTTCCTAGCACCACCATCATCGTCTTCATCGCTGGCCCGAGACGATTGCCTCTCCAAGTACTCAACATCTTCACACCCAACATCCCTTTCTCTCTTGATACTTACTATCTCATGGTTAGCATTAGAGAAAGATGTAATTGTGCTCTGAGGAGATGACTGCCGAATCACTTGCACCTGGTCATACGCCTTTTCCAAATCAATCTTTATAGATGCGTCATGGGCAAGGCTTAAGCTTAAAGACATCTCAGGGCTCGCCGTAGGCCCCGATCGATCAAATTCATGGCATCGATTTCGCTGTTGATGATTCATCATGGACTTAAATCCATTGTCACCCTTCCCTTCATATCCCAATCCAAGAACAAGGCCAGTGTTACAGATATCCTCCAAACCACCCATCTTCCTTGAGCAAAAAAGAGGAGGAGATGTGAGTGAAGATGTAGGCAAATTAAGGTATGAGTAGGGAAATGAATCTTGGTGTTGGGAATTATGAGAATTAGAATAAGACTACCCCTAAGGTTGACCATAAAAGCCTACAATGTTGTAGAGAAGAAGCAATAAGGAAAAAGGAAGAATGAAGAAAGCAATGACCCATTTTCCATCTATAGGATTGGATGACTATGATGAATAAGATGAGGAGATGAGTACGTGGATTCACATGGGAAGTGGGGCACACCTAAAACACGTCAAGAACATGATTAGCCTCCCTTCAAGTCACCCTCCTCCTGATGTACATGCTTTATATTATGAAAATAAAGTCTTTCCTCAGAAAAAGAAACCTTGGGTATGGTTTTTCATTGGTCTTCGTTCTTTGTGTAGCATCTGTAACATGCCATATGGGTCTGAAAACGAAGGTAGAGGTCTTGATGACAGGCCCATCAATTGGGCCCCACCTTGTCTCAGACCAAAAGAAAAGTCACCCATACCATTCATGCCTTGGAGGACTTGCCCGACATGGCTTATCTCTCTAGATGCCTTTCTTTGCTTTTTGCCGGGTCTTTCGTCTATGATTGGTGGTGGAAAGAAAGTGATGTGCACTAGCGAAAATTTCAACTTCCCATCAATTGTGAATTATGGCAGGAAATGCTTCAACGTTAAAAAAAAGAAAGGGAGGGCATCGAGTTTCAATGCGCATTCGATGTTACAAGTACTATGAACTGTGTTTCAAAGATTTTGGAGCATATGTTGTAGATACGAACATATATAACAGGGGGACATATGCCAACCAAGTTCAAATGACACTGCCACTTTTCTTGTATGCTCAAATGGGGCACATGATGTACAAGATTCCACTATCCACACCCATCATAAGGAGTGTTAAATCAGTCAAATATGACCATCCGTGCAGATTAAGATGGTATAATGACATGAAGGGGTGCTATTAAAAGAAATATATTTCTAAAATATCTTCCTAATGAGTTTATGTATTGTATTAGATTTGTCCATTGGGTTAGTCAAGGACTAGATTTTATATAAGGGATATTTTGTTGGTTGTGTGGAGGTTTCTTAGTACTTAAGAAAGAAAAATAAAATAAAATCATATAATAGAATGTAACTGCAAATCCTAGGAGTTAAGATTGTACTTCATGAGAGAAAGATAGCTAAAAAAAAAAAAAGAGCGTTAAACATAAGCACACCAACGAGCTATGTAGATCCTGTGATTTCTTCGTTGGGTGATTTAATTATCGATCTTAAGTTTATGCTCTCCCATACGTGTTCGACACTAACTTTTGCTTATTTTTAGGCCTAAAGATTGATTGCTAGTTTCATAAGTGCATTTGTATCGTGATTTAACCTAAATGCAGATAATGGATATATTAGTGCCAAATTAAAATGGGGTGCCAATTTAAAAAAATAAAAAATAAAATTTGCAGGTGTGATGGTTAGAATAGATCATGGTTGCGTGCGAGATGGATTGAATAGATTATAGGAAGGACCCGCCTTACCTAATAGAAGTGAGACGTGAAGATGTAAAGTGAACCCCTCCTTCCTACCTTGGTTGGTTGGGGGTTTGGGGGGTGGCATTTAGTAAATGGTCCCTATCATGCATAGCTGATCAGTTCAAGTGCCAATTTGAGTGCAGCACTTCGGATAAGGGAACTGATTCATGACAAGAAGGACAAGATCATGACGGCAGTAGTGTCAATCAATATTTCTTAGGTAGAAGATTATTGTAATCTTTGTTTCAAAGTATCAAATGATAGATAGCCATGGACTTCTAAAAAATATATATAAAAGATGCAGTCGGTAGAAACCCACATCAATGTGGAATGGTCCCTAACTCACCTTGGCGGGTCGATGAGAATAACATAAATCAATAAACAAATCGAGTACTCATACATCATAATCTATTCGAACTGCAATAAAAATCACACCAACACCAACACTACCAACACAAGTGGAGGTTCTTCAGACGTCACCCCATCTTTCACCACTTTCACTACTTGTGTACTGGAATCGAGGTCCTCTAAGTGTGACCCTCAGACAATTTTATAAGGGCAGCTGAAAGCCTTAGTTACTTAGAATATTTTGAACGGTTCAAAATAATTCTTTCCTCTTGTTTTAGTATGAAGAATGAATTTTTGGGCAGAAAAAGGTCAGGTTGGCTAGAGGTCAATGAGATAAAGCCCGACCTGTATCTGGCACTGCTGTAAGATGGGTCACGTAAATGCTGTCCAACTCGATTTGACCCGCATTTGTGTAGGTCAACTCATTTAGCCCTATCCAAACCGACTCATTTAAATTGGTACTTGTTTCATAAGGTGAATTCCATGGGCAATTTTCCAACCAAGGGTACATTCCGGGAAGGGGGAATTTCTTATATTTTCCAATTCCTTGTGACCTTGGAGATCCACCGAAGGATCCTAGCAAGCTCTTCATACCTCTTTATGCAGCTTCTCACTGTCAAAATGTCTAGAGAGAGAGAGAGAGACAAAAACCAAACTACTAAGGAAAAACTTGTCCCACCTTATTAAAACCCAATTGGTCAGAATAATTCTCTTCTAGTTTTAATATGGAATCCAATTTCAACCAATGCACTATCACTCAGTGGTATTGGCATCTAAGTTTCACTTGACCATGAGCACCACCAGATCAATTCTAGGTGGGTAGGTTTCACACTAAGTACTGTACCATTGTTCCAATCTAGCAAAAAAATAAAATAAAATAATAATAATAAATCCAATTTCACTCTATTTTGAAATAGGGCTTGTCAAGTTTATCACAGATAAAATACAGGCAGCAACATTTATTTGAAGGGGTTTGAAATTAAGAAGGTGAAGGTGAGGCCCACTCACTCAGACTTTTGGCTGGCTTCCTAGAAATTTTCAATGAGCAGCCCACAGAAGATCTAGATTCCTGGTGAATAAAGCAAACCCTCCAAGGCCATGCTGATGTGAATGATGCAATGGCCTCGTGTTGGGCTGACGTGGATGATAGTGAGAAGATGATGTGGCTGAGGGAAGAGTTTGGCATGTGGTTCCCACCAATGATTTTCTATCATGGGCATTTTGATTAATCATGGAGAGTGGAAAGGGAAGAAGATAAGGTGGCCCATGTCCTTTCCAACGCAGCCAGCCGACCATATTGGTATGTGACGCTGCTCTGCTTATTATGCTTTTCTTCCTTTCTACGCAAGCCATGTAAGTCAAGAAACCCCAGCCCTTTTTTTTTTTGGCTACAATCACTATTGAAATTTGGAACACAAAATGGGGCCCACTAAACTTTCCTGCCAATCAATAACCTAGACCCTTCATGTTATGGGCAAAAAAGTAAATAGGCATAGTATTAATGGAATTGAGCAAAGGTCCGGATCTTCCACTTTTAAGGGATTTTTAAGGATATTCCCCATTGACACCACTGTGGCCCACCACATCAATGGTTTCAATGATCACTAAAATGTGACTGTTGGTCGTTTGATATTTTCACTTTTGAGGACCCAACAATCGAACCCTGTGTGAACTAAGGTGCCCAGCACCACCCCACTTTTCATGACTTATTATGAGTCATGGCATGTGTGTGGAAAAGGCCAGGCTGAATGCTTTTATTGACAAGCATAATAATACCTCATCTTCCTGATGCATTGCATCAACTGGGAGAAGCATCAGACACAACCGAATGGACCACATGCATTCTTCGGCGAGCCAGTTCTTATTGGCCCCAACCCAACCAAGACAAGATGATTCACAAAGCTCTTGTTTGAAAGATCCTGCCAACCGGTCAAGGATAAAATATTCGTTTGTGTAAAGAGTAAAAACTAGCCAAAATTGCTAGGTAGTGACCCAAATTTAACATCGATCGAATTACCAATCTAACGAATGGCCATTTAATTTATTTCTCTACTTTTACATATGGATTAATCAACCATTGTATATAGTTTCCAATGGGGTGAAAATATGAAAATTGATTCCTATGGCATGAATGTCTTGGATTAAGTAAAGATGGAGTTTACTTATATGAAACTAAGGTCATGTTCTTTTACTATAATTCTCGACGGAAATTACTTATGTTTGAAACTTTTGACTGTGACATAATTGTTGTTACCCGTCTATCCCCTTGGTATTTCCTATTTCTATACAAAAGTATCAAATTCCAGCCACATGAAATGTCCACTTTAACCTTTGCATTTGTTACAGTTTTTGGATGCTCAATCTGATGGGGCATTCTAGAATTCCCAACCCAGCGAATAGCTTTTGGAGAATTTCGAAATTCTCCACACATGATTACTTTGATTTTTTTTTATTTATAACCCATCAAAGGGGGATGTGACCCAATTGAGAGCCCGCATATACACAGTAAGACAACTCACTCGAGTGGGAAAGGAGCCCGCACACGCTGAAAGAAGGTCCACACAAGCAGTACCAGGGTTTGAACACTTGGTAGTCGGGTGAGAATTGCCACTCCTTACCACTCGGGTAAGGAGTCGTTCTTGATTTTCGGAGAATTTTTGAATTCTGTAACAAATAGTGGAATTCATGACTCGTCCTTTGTATTTGAGCATCCAAAAGTTCCACAAAATAACAATGGGCACATACACGGGAAGACAACCCACTTGAGTGGAAAAGGAGCCCGCACACATGGAAAGAAGGTTCACACAAGTCGTACCAGGGTTCGAATACTGGGTAGTCAGATGAGAATTGCCACTCCTTATCACTCGGGTAAGGAGCCGTTCTCGATTTTCTTGAATTATAGTAAACAAATAAAGTTTAGGTCTCGTTTCTTTACTAGAATTAAATGAATTCTTGTTCGAAGAATTTTTGAATTCTGTAACATACAGTGGAATTCATGACTCCTCATTTGTACTTGAGCATCCAAAAGTTCCACAAAATAACAATGGGATTGAAATTATAGGAATTCATGACTCCTCATTTGTACTTGAGCATCCAAAAGTTCCACAAAGAAAACAAAGGGATTGGTTGAAATTAAAGGAATTCTAAAGGTTATTTGAGACCTTTTAGAAGGCTGAAATTTTGAAACTCTTAAGATAAAATGTGGTATTCACAAATGTCAGTAGACAAGCTATCACATCATGTCAGAAAAAAAAAAAAAAAAAAAAAAAAAAAAAAAAAAAAAAAAAAAAAAAAAAAACACCAAATTTTTATTAGAAATTCTACTAAAAGAGCTCTAATGCGGTGATTTTTTAGCATAATCTTTTTTACTAAGATTTGTGTTGTGGGGAATTCGAAGATAATGATGTGATGATTGTCCTCTAAAATTTTTGGATGTAATATTCTTTTGATAGAGTTTTGAATTCTAACCACCTGAAAAGTCAATAATAACCTTTATAATTCCAACCTCCTTGGCATTTTTCTATGTTCAAATGAAGAGGGATTCAAGAATTCTACTTGAAGGACGACTTTTGGAGAATTTAAAAATTCTCTAGTTATGAATTCTTGAAATTCTGATAAAGAAAAAAGACCTACACTCAAATGAAAATTCCCATTTGGAGATTAATGTCTAATCATTTCTCTTGACAGCGAAATCTTTTCCTGTGGACGTCTGCAAGAGTCTTGGTGCACCTAATTTATTTTCACTCCATGAATGTAGGCAAAAATCCAATCACGTATATCATCCTGTTTGAATTGACATTTGTGCAGAGCTTTTTTGCCTATGAGGGACACTTTGATATGAGCAAATTGAATCAAACAACTACGGGCTCCACCTCAGTCAAATAAGTGGTTTTCAAAAATCATAACCACAAACAAAGGAGGACTTGATAAATTGTTCCAACAACCAAATGTGACTGTAAGCTCTTTCCTTGTTTTTGTTTTGGTCGACTAACGTATAAGATTGGACAGAAATAAGGTTGAAATACGAAAAGCCGCTTGATTTTGTTCCACACAGGGAAAAACAATGTGTAGATCCCCCACTTCCGGGTAAACCCCTGTAATTGTACCTAATTGACCTTTACCCAAACTCAGATAAACACGAGTAGATTATCACACGAGGACTGTAAATGACCGACCCAACTAGCAAAGGACAATTGAAAAAAAAAAAAAAAAAAAAAACAGAAGGAAAGGAGAAGAAGAAGTTTTAACAAACATGATTTGTTTAAGACCCCACACTATCAAACCTGAAATACTCTCAACCCTTCAACCATGATTGGTCTGGCCTACATGACCCCACCTCTTTTAACTCATATGCCCTTGCACAAGAAATTAAGAAAAAGGATAGAGAGGGGACAATGAGTCAAATGACACCACCTTCTCACCTCAACATTTCCTCTCTTCTTCTCCACATGCCAGGCCTCTCCATACCTCTCTCCATGATGAAGCCCGAGTCCTCTCCATCTTGGACTTTCCTTGAGTATCAACTATCAAGTTATGCAAATCCAATGGGACCTTGATGTCTTGGGTACACTCTCAATTGTAAGCACATGGCATGGCATGGCCTAAGCCATCCTCTTTACTGCCTTTCCCATGATCCTAGCAGACCAAGTCACTATTTATAGAGGACCTGACGACATTGCACATTGCCGGGAACCTCTCAGATATCTCCTACCCTCTTGACAAGTTAGTAAGAAAACTCATTCGAATATAATGGGAGAATTGGAAAGAATAAATACAAATTGAGGTGATGTTTGGAAAGTGAATGAGTGAATGAGTTGATAAGGAGCTATCCACCATTAATCACCACCTTAGAAGGTTAATCAATATTGATAATATATATGCTACCCGATATAAGACCCTAAGTTCCAATATACATTGTTATGCTGCCTGATTGATTATAATCACACATTTATTGAGACGAAATTTTGATCTAGCTTACACAACCTTCTATTTTCTCTCACTACATTACATTTACCGGCTTCATGAATTATATAGTATGGCCAGATTTTTGTTAGCTTAGAACGGACCCTTTTTAAATTGAAAACTTTGAGGTGCCTAAAACCTTCTTCCTCCGTAATCGGGCCACTCACCTGGATCATTTAGTGAGACCAATGCTTACATGGGTCAAATACATTAATCACTTTATTTGACACACATAAATATTTTTTATTCATCCAAAGGTGGCAACTCATTCAATCATCAAAAGTCACAAGCTTAAACCTTTCTCTTTCCACATTAATCCCAATAGAGATGGGATAATTGTTCGTGACAGACGACTAAGGTGTAACTCTAGTATCTATCATCCTCGTTTAGCGTTGTAAACGGGTCGGTTCCGGTCCGGGTTCATAGTGGATATAGAACTGTTAAGGAGAAGGTGGAATTGGATACTGACTCAGAACTGTTTCGGAATCGGTTTCTTGGCTTCGGAACCGGAACTATATATGGAACGGGTCTGGATCTGGGCTCGGGTCTAGGTAGAGAATGATATAAAAAAAACATTGTCTATTATATATAAAAAAAAGATGTTTTTTAGGAGATATTTTTAAAAAATCGAGGTAATATGTCGGGTCTCAGGTCCGAATCAAGGTGAAACCGGACTGGACTCATTTATTTATCGGGGCCTAAATAAGGACCCAAACCAGGTTTTAACGGGTCGAAACCTCCGAGTAATCGGAGAATTAGGGACCCATTTACATCCCTATCCTCGTTAGATTAGAAATGCGAATGGTCTGGGTTTAAATGGTGATCCCCTAGATTCAATCCTATTAGAGGTGGATTTGTTAGTAGTTGGTATGGGGTTCTAGATTTGGACCCAAGTCAAGCTTTGGGCTGGTCACAATTTTGGTTGCACTTGACCTGCCTCGATTGTCTTTCATTTGGATATTACCCAGTGAATTTTATATACAATGACCATTAGTACAAGTGTTACTAAGCAGTCACAGGTACCAAACCTAAAAGAGGCTTACAAGGTATCCTTGTTTTTTAAACATAATACAAACAGACTCAACCAATATGAGGATCAACATGACTTTGACTCGTACCTGTCAGGGGTTGATCTAGGTACGGTAGACCCTAAACTTGTTCGGTCTAGTATGGGGCAGATCATGTGTCGGTTGGGTCAAATATGGTTTGGCCCAAACTTGAAACCAACCTGATGTGTGCCATCCCTACATTAGATAATTCTAATTAACCCCTGAATTTGTGACCTTCAAGTTTAATGATTTTAAAAGTAACCGTTTTTTTATATTTAATCGAATCGTGAGTAACAATTGGATGAATGTTAAATTTGGGCTTTAGGGCAACTCATTTTGATGTAGAGGGGAGGAGATTAGATAAATTAATGATAGGTGGGCTAGGTAGCCAAAAGAAAAAAAAAGGGTGACGGATTGCACATAATTAGAACTATGTGGATAGTTCTTATCTAAATATTTATGTATAAATATCAATAGTGGTTCCAATGAGAGAAAAAAAATTAACCTTGTGGGCCACTTGGATGCATGTCAATAATGGGGAGATAGATGACCCAAAGTCTCTTTGTGGATTAGATTTTAAGAATGCTCATTCTAATCCTTATATGAAGGATCTAAAAGCTTAATGGTTTATTAAGTTACATTATCTTTTTAAAAGTAAATTCTGTGACAAGTGTGGGTGGGATGACCATCAAGTTTGAATAATTGCAAATTTGTTACAGGGCATCGAGGAGAATAGAGGTGTATAAAATCAGTTCGCCAATGGGAAACATGAGAGGCACCTCTCGAGTGAAAATATACCTAAATATCACATTAAATAATAATGCGAGGACCAACCCATGTAATTCAGCAGTTCTCTCCTGGCTAGCTGTCCAGTGTTCAAATCCTGAATATGTCACCTCTTTTCATAGTGTGGACTTTCTTCTTATTTGTGTATTCACCTTTCCCACGTCTGCGAGTCTTCTTTTTACTTGTGCAGGCTCTTTTTCCGTGTATGTGCGGGCTCTCTCTTGGATCCCATCCCCTTAGCTGGGTTAAAAAATATATATATATATATATATATAAATTCCCATGCTATTATCTCATCATCAGCTTGACACCAACTTGTGTGACCCACCTAGACGTATACCTATCAATGGGCATAAGAGGATGAAAGGTCTCATCATGGATTAAAGTCAGGCAGAAAAAAGAAATAAAAGAATAAGCTTCAATGTATTTTCCTAATCGTTGATTTGACAACCTTAAATCTAATCCTCTTTTGACCTTTCAAATTTTGGCGATACAATCCATGGTGAGTAAAGGCTAGATAACAATTAAATTTGGTTTAGTGCCAATCCATGATGGGGAATAATTAAATTTGGTGAAACGTGGGCTTGTATACAAAAAAGGATCTCATAGTTCTGACAACACAGAAAAGTCCCTCTCGTCAATTTTAACTTTTTTTTTTTGCCTATTTGACTAAAGCAATGATATGATCGCTCGTTTCAGTTGCGCGTTGCTCATGTTGTCTTCTTCTTCTTCCTTCCTTTTTCCTCCTCTTTCTCCATCTCCCACACTCCTTTTCCCACCCAAGGCACCACCCTCAATACCCATCAAAACATATAGAGAAAGAGAAGGGTGCCCATGTACAAAACCAATTCACAACATGGGATTATTATCATGAAAAAAAACTCAATATATACAAAAAAAAAAAAAAAAATCCCAATAAAATGTAGGATTCCAATAATGTAAAGACCCTTCCAAGTAATCTAACAAGAATATTCTCAATAATACCAAAACACAACACACACCAATAAAAGTAAATAGAAAAAGAAAGCGTGTCATGATCAAAACCAACTTAAAGTTAAAGAAATTGCATTTACAAGAAAAAACGCAACATGGGAAACGGTTAGGGGAGAGAGAGTGGGAGTGACACCCACCTTTATTTTTGGTGTCTTTGAGGTTGGACTTCGGCCTGGTACTAGGTATTCGAGGCGACCCTATGTGTAATGGGCTGAAAAATAAAAATAAAAAAAAAAAAAACCCCATAAAGCCCTTAAGGTTCTTATGGCCCAGCCCCCACTTAAAAGTAACCAAAGACCCCACAACCCTTTTCCAACTCCAAAAACCTAAGAGCCTGTTTCTTTACTGGAATTCCAGGAATTCCTGTTTGGGGAATTCCTAAATTCTCAAACATAGTGGAATTTTGTTACACCCCGACCCGAACTAATCGTGATTAAGGCTAATTAATTGAGATTAATGCTAATTAAGCATAGATAATTGGGTTAATCAAGATTAATGACCCAAGAGAGATAAATCAGTCTCAAATGACACATTAAGCCTAATTAATGAAATGGATTTGAATGAAATAGAATGGATTAAAATGAGTTTAGACTCAAACAAGGTGAGTTAAGGACTTTTTCGTAAATACGGATTTTTACGTATTTTGTCAAATACGGAAATTCTTGATACCAACGTGTGTATCTCGAAGAGTACGTCAACTTTCATAATAGACGCGATTTTATTTGACCTCAAATGGACCAAGTGAGGAGTCATGTGACTCTAAATGTAAATAAGCTTAAGAAGAAAGGGGTTTTGTTGTGAAAACTCTTGTATTAGAATCAAATGAGTGAAGTGAGCTCATTCTCCATTTTCACTTCAAGAAAAGAAACCCTAGGCTCTCCATTTTCTTCTTTCTCTTCCATTTCTCTCCATCAAGAGTGAAGCTAAGAGTGATTGAAGTGGATTTTGAGGAGTTCATCTTCAACTTCATCTTCTTCCTCAAGCAAAGTCCACCATTGTTGAGTGTGGAGCTTGTGAGAGATTGCAAGGACCCATTCCCTTTGAGTTACAAGTAAGTAATGGCCTTCCTTTATGATTTCCAAGTTATTAATGAATGGCTAGGCATGATTTTTAGCACAAATGACTCATGGGAGTTCATTTGGGTGTTTTGTGAAATAGGGTTTGAAAAAGGGGATTTTAATCTCAAGCCAAGCTAAGCAAAAGAGGGTTTTGGCAAAAAGCTCAAGAGAGGCAAGTGTAAACTTTCCTTGTAATTAGTGTTAACCATTATAGAAATGTATGGTATTTTCATGGATTATATGCATTTTATATTGATTTTTGGATTCATTATAGATGCTTAATGAAGTGATTAAGGAGTGATTAGTAGTAATGAATGTGAATGGATAGTATATGAGGGGGAACAGGAGGTTCCAGTGATCTTGTGCAGGTTGGGAAATGGATTGGAGAAATGAGAGTAGAAGAAGGAAGAGAGATCAGAAGTTTTGAACTCGGAAAATGAGTTTCTGGGTGCTGGCGGCTAGCTGCAAGGCTAACCGCCATAAATTCGCAAAATGGTCAGCCTCTAGAAAGCTGACCGCGACCTGACCGCCGTTTCGTGGTTAGCCGAAATGGAAATTTCGGCTAGCCGCCAGGTAACCGCCAAGCTGACCGAAGTTGAGTCAGGATTTGTATAGCTTCTGGAAAGCTAACCGAACTCGGTTCGGCTAGCTGCCAACTAAACCGCGGCTAACCGCCAACTGGACCGCGGCTAACCGCCAAGATACTGTTAGGACATTAACTGTGAGAAAATTTGGAGTACGACTCTTAAGTATAAATGCGTTTCCGATTAGTTTTTAAGACTAATCATGGGTTAATCAATTTATGGAGAATTAATGGTGTTTTAAAAAGGGTTCCTTGGATGAACCATATAAATCGATAATGGCCTAAGCTCCATGGGTGTTAATTATGGGGACTAGAAATGCACATATTAAATGTATAAATGTGATGTCTATCAAGAATAATACGTGCATTTGGAAACCAACGGTTACACCCGAATGGTTGTTTAGGATTGAGATAGCACTGAGTAAAACCATGTGTGGTTAATATTACTCTCATTGTGTCATTGTGATCAATCTAATGAGACTGATATTATTGTCATTCCTTTCTTTTGTCATGAAAGGAATCATTGAGTTGAATTGGATCCATAAAAGGATTTCTTACTGAATGTTATTGATCATTGAGTCTGGCACTACCTAGCGATTGTATTAGAACTCTAAGTGAGTTCAATGAATATGAATGACTAATCCTGCTGCAGCAGATGAATATTGGGGTGTTTCGGAACTCCGTGGTGATGCTAGTTGTCCCTGGCCCGGACACTAGTAAGTCCCACCAAATTCCGATCGTATCTTCGGATATTGATTGATGCCTTCCATTGGAAGATGAATCCTCCCTTTGAGGGGAGATGGTAAATGATAATCCTTCCTTTGAGGGAAGATGGAAATGAAATGAATGAAATGTAATGCAATGAGTGCTATAGTAGTTGCCTTTCGTACATGTATATTGACTGTCATTGTCTATTATTGTTATTGTAGAATTGTCTAGATTTCTCTAGCATTGAAATTGTCATTATTGCAATATGAATGTGTTAAATACTATTGTAAGAATTGTTTATACATTGTTGAACCGTCGTGTTCATTAGTGTTATTGATGGCATTACAGGCCTGGTTGCCCCTACCGGTATTGCAGCGCCCCCAGCACCAGCGGAGGAGACCGCTCCGGTTCCTCCAGGAGGATTGATAGAATGGAATCGGCGGGATACCATCTGATTGGGTATCCGAGTGTGTATTGGGAGTTGAAACATTTTGAGTAAATGCTCATAGATTCATTTTGGGATGTAATTAATATTTTGGAAATGTAATTAATAGTTGTCTGCATAGTATTTTTTAATATGCAGCGGTTGTCAAATGTATATTGAAACGATACATGTATAAGAACTTTTTTTTGTATACATGTAAATGATAAGTTGTTATTGTCAAATATATATTGTTTCCGCAAAAGTTTAATATTTGACAGGTACTTTGAGTATGATATCCCTTGTGGATCTCGTTTTAACTTCGGTTAATTCGGGGTTTACGGGAGTAAGTATGATGATCACGGCTCGGGGTTTGCCGGGTCTCGGGCCCGGGTCGTGACAAATTCCTAGATGCTCCTTTGGGCTTGAGCATCCAGGAATTCCACTAAAATGCAAAGGGAGTGAATTCCTGGATTCCCAAAGGTCAAAAGAGACCTTTCATGTGGGTGGAATCCAGAAATGCTAGCGAAAAAACATGAAATTCAGAAATTCAAGAGGACAGCCCGTCACTTCTTGTCCAGGAATTCCTGGACATTGTGAATTGCTGACAGAAATTCCACTAAAAAAAAGGCCCTAAATTCCTTTCTTGGAGTCTCTCTCTTCATCATGTAAACTGGATTTGCTTGGGTTTGAGTCATTACAAAAGTGGATGGCCCACTTCTTTAGTGGGTTGATCATTTTACATGATGGGGCACAAATTGGTTATCCTAGCCATATCCAATTTTTATCCATTTCTTTTTTTCTTATGACTGTAGATCATTAGTGTCATTTTGTTAATAATATCAAGACTTGATAAATCTTTCCCTCTTTCTTGTCTTTTAGTCAAAACGAAATCTATTACTAAATCAATCAAACCAAATCTATTCTATTACTAAATCAATCACTTCATTTATAAAAGTGATTTCATAGAATGAATGATGGTTTTAAATACGGCTAGCCTAATTGACCTAATTATTAGTACTTCAAAGTTTAGTCTCATTCATATATTCTAGCTAAAGACTCATACAAATTATTATTATTATTTTTTACCTATTCATGATTTAGTGGAGGACATTTATGTCCCTTGCCGCTAGCTTAAATCTTCTCATTTGATAGCCATCCAGTAGGAAGATGTGTCTTGTTTTCTCTCATAGTTCCATTTACGTAATTTTTATATCTAGAATAACAATAATTTTACATTAAGCTCCATTGAAAATGTATAGCTCATTTATTGTGTGAAAATCTGAATTGGTAGACATGAGAAGGAATTGGTAGACATGAGAGGGGTGCAACATGTCTAACTAAATGTTGGGCAAACTTACAATTAAAAAGAACCTAAGCTCAACATGGCCAAACTAATGCTCACAAAAGGGCTAATATGAACCTGAACCCAACAATAATTAATTTCATTTCTATCTTCAGGCCAGTAACTATCAACATAACCAAAATCTAAATCTATCAACCTAAGTTTGGAACTTGGGCAGTTTGTGCCAGTGGGGTTAGTTTAGGCTCAACCGAAGTTTGACAAATGTCTATTTAGTGCAAGAGTAGCAAAGATTATCTCTTAATAAAATGCAATACATTTTCTCTTTTTCCATAGTTAATAGTTAATATGAAGAAAGTACAATAAAATTGTGATTAACTTTTCAAGTGACTATCATCCCCCCCCCCCCCCCCCCCCCCCCCCCCCCGACCTCAAACGAAAATCATGGGTTCTTTGCTGTTGGTATTGCAAGTGTCAAGGGGATAGAGAAGGGTTGTGCTGATCAGAGAACCAACAAGTCCTGATGTGACTTGTCTCTTTAATCTCACAACTACCACAGCAGTGGTAGAAGAGGAAAGAAGTGGCTGAGATGGAGTTGTTGAGGATGATGGAGGTACTGTAGGTGGTGGGTTAGAGTGGGGGATGTATAAAATGAGGAGGGAGAAAAGGAAGAACAAAACACGAGCGACGATATCATTGTTCAACTAAAACGAGTAACTATATCGTCGCTCAATAAATAAATAAATAAATAAAGAGAAGAAGAAGAAGAAGAAGTTAACACTGGTGAGAGTGCCCTTTCTTTGCAATTAGAATTGTGGTGTCCTTTTTTGTGTATGGGCCACCTAAGGGGTTTTTTCTCGTAAAATCCTCACACTTTATATGTAATTTATTAAAGAGGATTTTACCAAAAAAATAACTTTAAGTGGCCACTGCACCAAACAAGGAACTTTAGTCAGTAGTGCACCAAACATGGAATCCGTACATAAATAGTAACATTTTTCACCATTTTTTTTGTGGTCATATTCGACCTTCATTTTCTGTGTTGAGAGTCGACTACGACCCTTGCTATAATAAGTGAGGGTCGCATTCGATCCTGAGCAGGCATAACCTCTTCATTTTCTTCATTCTTCATCCAGTGTTCGAGTTTTCCATCAAAGGGAGAGATGACTAGAATATTTGCCACTTAAAGTTATTTTTTTGGTAAATTTCTCATAGAGGATCCTATCGGAAAAAAGCTTTTGTAATTTCAAACCCAAATTTCTAGCATGCTATTGTTTTGTACAACATCATGTAAAATAGATTTTGCTAAAATGGAAGAATGGATTGTAGGAGCAATTCAAAAGCTAAGATCCATGCTCATTTGTGCCTTGGGCCAAAAAAATTATGCCCGTACAAGAAGATACCAATGGCCTAAAATGAAAAATGCTACCAACAAGAAAATCAGAGATGAGGAAGAGAACATGGCACCGGCAGTTCACATGATGCATGACCAATCGACAACATTTATTAGGGACCAAACCTTTCTTAAATTGACCAACCCACCAACAACATTTTTAAGCCGATTGGCAATTTACTATGTTAGATCTTCTAGTCATCTCTTTCTTTAATCGAAAATTCAAACACTGGAGGAAGAAGGAAGAAGATGAAGATGTTATGCCTGCTCAGAGTCGAATACGACCCTCAACACAGAAAATGAAGGTCGAATGCTACCAAAAAAATGGTTAAAAAAAGTTACTTTTTCTTTACGGATTTCCTGTTTGGTGCACTACTAACTAAAGTTCTCTGTTTGGTATAGTGGCCATTTAAAGTTGTTTTTTTGGTAAAAAAAACCCTTTATTAAATGAGTGAATGTGTCATGTGGTAGAGTCCTCCTCAATCTTATTCCTTGATTAGGCGTTTACAATTTACAAACCTTCTAGCTTTTGGTCCCATTCTGTGGAGTCCTTGACAACTTTTCCTTGAAAGGGTTTTTGCTGTGAGTGCTGGAAATCTTACACCATCTTGGGCTCTTTGGACTACAGCAATGGACTTGGACTCTTTTAGCTCTGAACTCCCACACGATCCTCTTGGACATTGTGGCCTTGGGAGACCTTACGAGGGCCATGAGGTGGATGCCATTGCTTTGATGACCTTCCTATGTCCTGGGCAGCCCACTATGAACTAACATGGGTTGGGCTGACTAATTGAGTCTGAAGTTGCAAAATGTACGTCACTTGCTTGGAAGATTATTAAAAGTGAATCACAAACAAGTCTTATGCTTTCTTTACACACCGCAAATCTTGAAATGTGGATTATGACTTGGATGGAAAATAGCCTTCCTTGTTCTTATGCTCTAATATGACAATGCCTTTGTGTCTAGTGGATGTTCTTTTGCAAAAGCAAGGATAAAATGGTCTTTGTCCTTCTACCTTATAAACAAATAAAATTATACTTTTTCACTTTTCTTCCTCCTACTCTTTGACTATCTAAACAAGAGGAGGTAAAATTAATTTTCACTCCCCTCCCCTCCCCTCCCCTCCCCTTCATTTTCGTTCCCCGTCAAATTTTTCCTCCCCTCCCCTCCCCCCTTCCCAAACATAGCATTAGTTCCATTTGTATATTTATGCAGGTCGAAGGTTCAAGGGTGGAGATTTTACCGTTCTAATTTCATTTTCATAAAGAATAGGTGATCCCATTTAGGCCTGTCAATGGGACGGGTCGGGCCTGGGCTTAGGTTGTCCAATCCCGGCCTAAATTGAACGGGCCAATATCAAATTCCGTCCTGTACGGGCCCAGGCCAAGCCTGGGCTTAGCCCGATCCTAGATAAAAGCAAAACATTTTCTAATTATTCCTGCTGTCACCAGACACCTGGTGTGAATCGGACTTTAAACTTTCCTCCTTTTTTTCGGGCTGGGGACCGGCAATGTAATGCAATAAGCAACATGGCGGAGTTAAAAACTTTTTTTTTTTTTTTTTTTGCCGGTGACAGTAGAAATCAGAAAATCAATATAAATGAATGAGTATCTTATAGGCTATATGGGTCAAGAAATGAATGAGTATCATATATGAGTTAAGTTAAAGTAATGTAGGATCAGTTAAAAACTTTTTTTTTTTTGGACGGTGAAAGTAGAAAATCAATAAATCAATAAAATGAATGAGAATGAGTATCCTATTTTCCTATATGGGTCAAGTAATTCAAAAAAGAAATAAACAGAAATCTATTGTCCAAACCCAGCCCACTGGGCTCAAATTTTTTTAAAAGCCCTGTATTTTAGAGCTTGAGACGGGCCAGGCCGGGCCTGAATGGGCTGGACATCCTCTGCCCAGTCCCAGTCCCATTTTGGCCGGGCTTTAAAATGTATTGTCCAAACCCAGCTCACTGGGTTCAAATTTCTTCTAAAAGCCCTGTATTTTAGGGCTTGGGACGGGCCAGGCCGGGCTTTTTACCCGTTACATTCCGCCCCATTGACAGGCCTAATCCCATTTGAACGTTTAGATTATATTGAGGTACTAAGTTAGCATTGGAGGCTCTCCTTTGCTTGTCCAAGTCCAAGTCCAACTCACTCACATCACTTTTTCCCTAATAACTATTGGCACATGACGTTTCTCCACTGAAATGATATAAATTAAAGTGAGACCAGAATAGGTCAAAATCAAATAGAGATCAATGTGTCAGGGTAACATCATTTTATAATTGGTGTAGACTTCTGTTTGACTGTTTCTATTAGAAATTGATCATCCAAGCTGTAATACTCAACTCTTGGCAGACGCTCCTTCGCAGGGTGCAGCTGCAGGCTCTCTCTCTCTCTCTCTCTCTCTCCCCTTGCTTTTTCTTGTTTGAGTATAACATCTGACACTGGAGAGAAATCCAATAAGGTGCAAAGGCCTTTTACACAGAAAAAGGGAAGCCCGTGCTCTTTTATTTAAAACTGTTGGATAAGAAGGGCCCACCTTTTGCGCAGGCACTTGGCAGACTGTTTTGTTCAACTGACGCAAATGGTACAGTGGAATGCAATTCTGGATTTTTTTTTATTTCGTACATCCAGAGAAATATCACTTTTCTTTTTGAAAATGAGAACTTCTATGAAATATTACAATCTTGTTAAATTTGATCCATACCAGTGATTTGAGTGGCATGTTTCTACCCACTTCAAACAGCAACGCCATGAAAAACATTAAGTACCCATAATACCTGACCAGCACCTACTGAAATATGTACAAACAAGTGACATTTGAGAGGTGATACAGAACTACAGATACAACTTGCCTTTGGATCTACCCAACTACAAAACTTCTAACGGGTATTAAAATGGACCATAAGCAAAGTTTCTACTTCGACAGTATATTTCATGGTCTTTGATCAAACAGCTCATGACATCTAAGAGATTGAATTTCTCATATGAGTAGATATCCTAATGTCCCCTTTTGCTAGGAAAATAACCCTACAAAACATTGTTACATGTCCTTAATTAGAAAGAAGTAGAAAGATTCTGGTAGGATTCTTTAAAGAAGTCTCTTTAAACCTCAAATGTTGGTTTTCAAATTGTTCTTGGATTTATAAGACTTGGCAAATTGTTGAGGGTCATGCAATTCATTCTTCCACATGTTCTATTCAAATTTTGACATTCCACGTATGCTGTAGAATAATTTCCACCATTGAACTCACTCGTATATGAGAACCAGCTTCTGGAATCTATTTCTGCTATATTACATTCAATCTATCCCTTCTAGTCACAATATTGGCATCTCGTGAATTATTCATTCAAATCTGATACTCATCCAACTGGTTAACTACTATTAAAATGAGACGCTTGTGTTTCATATGTTTTAGCTTGGCGATCTATAGATTTTTAAGATCCATAACTCTAGTGATCTTTAAGAAATCATTAAGCAACGAATTAACATTTTAATCTCATCTCCTAATAGGCCTTTGAGTTGTTTATAAAAAAAAAGCTAAATCTCATGTAAAATAAAAAAATTTATGCATGTACATATATATATATATAACCTAAACCAAGAAGACAAGATAACACTAATAAGAATTTAAAAGGGTGGAGGTACCCAGTACAGAGTGACAGCACATTGTCAACGCATTGTAGACATCATCTTTGAATATTGCCCAACAACAAAAACCCTCAATAAAATCCAAGCTAAGGTTATGCAATCTAACCCAACAAATAAGAAAATGAAATACCAACAACTTACTAGCAGTGAAATGTACCATGATGCCAAAAACATCAGCTTTGACAGAGTTGGAGAGAGAGCACACTGTAGAAGCAGCCATTTCCCTACACCTTGGTCACACCAATGCATATGATGTTAACATGCCCACAGACTCCAAGAATCTGCTGCTTAAAATGGAAACATGTTCCCCCCCAAGCCATGTGCAGTTTCCATCTCTCATCATATTCCTTCAAAACCCACAAGAGAAAAGTAGAAAATTCCATTGAAGAAGAAGAAGAGGAAGAGGAAGAAGGGGTTGAGAATAATCAGCAAAATTGGTGAGGTGATAGGTTTATGGGTAGCTGTTTCTTTCTTTCTATTGTGAAAATGACCCATCAGATTCTCATAGTTGTAGGAGCGTCTTTGGCCTTTATTCTTTTGGCTTCCTTCCACCCGTAGCTTTCTCAAAGCCTGCAACCTCATGCCCACTTTTGGTTTTTTGGATGGTGATCACTTGTGATTAGCTAGTTGGATATCTTGCATCACCTTAATTTCAGTGTGAGTCGGTCAAAACTCATTACACCTGTGGTGGAAATATCTGCCCATAAATAATGTTAGAGCCCTGCTATTTGTCCAGAATTCTGGACAGAATTCTGGACAAACAGCCCCCAGGGGCTGTTGGATCCAACAGCTCCTGGGATCCAACAGCCCCTAGGGGGCTGTTTGTCCAGAATTCTGTCCAGAATTCTGGACAAGTAGACTTTCTGATAATGTTAATGCTGCATGAGTCATAAATGCTTCTCTCTCTCTCTCTCTCTCTCTCTCTCTCTCTGATTAATTACTATAAGGGATAAATTGAATAATGTTAGATGTTTTGAAATGTCAAAAATAGATATATAAAGGGATATTGCCCAGCCTCCCTTAACCGGGGCATTCACCTATGAGAAGTTAAATTTTAAGTATTTTTCTTGTGCGATATCTTAGGGCAAAGTGATATCGCACATATCATACTGTGGGACATCATAGGGCCATGCGATATCGCAAATATTATCATGTGCAATATTTTTGGGCCGTGCGGTATCGCAAAATGTAATATTCTAAGGCCATGTGATATCACATATTATTGTATGAACAATCATGCGGAAAATATTTAAAGTTTGATTATTGTGGGGTAAATGTTAGATGTAAGACCAATCGAACAGTTGATATCCCATATATAAATGTAAATTAGGTTGAGTGAAATTGTCAAACTCTTTGGACTGATTTGTATTAATGGAATAAATTGATAAACTAATATTAGAATCTATTAATCTATTAAATAAGATTATAAGACTTTTGCTTTATTTATAGGGTAGGCCCAATGAATGGAGGTTTTTTTTTTTTTTTTTTTAACCCATTCAAGGAGTTATAAGGTCCATCCCTGAGAGTATCTGCTCCAGCAATAAGAAACGAGTTCGGATCACCTATCGCACTTGACGTAGTAGGCTCACTGTGAATATTGGTGTAATCACGGTGAGCCACATCATCCAAAACCTATGCAACTTTAATATTGAAAAGCGTTTAAAATGGATGGGGAGCAAAATCACGTGGGTTTTAGATATCGTGGCTCATTGTAATTGGTCAACTCACGATGAGACTATGTGAAGTGCGATAGGTGATATGAACTTAGTAAAAAACTCTGTTTTTAGAAATAATATCTGTTTTCACCATGAAACTCCTCCCTCATAGATATAACACTTGCTCTTGTTAGATGCCCACCATTTGAACCCTGAATACTAAGGTGAGAAGTGAAATTTCCTACCCAACCGAGCAACCCTTTGTTCCCTCAAGGATTGGATTGGATGGATCTTTGCTACTAGTGCAAGATGGTTCACAATGTGAAACGCACATCAAGTGTGTTTCTTTTGGTCTGTCTCCCAGTTGGGGCATTGGATGGATTTTGGGAGCTCCCATCATCGTATGTTGTTCCAAGGGCCATAATGCGATGCAGCCTTCACTTTTTTAGCTTTGTTGTGTTGTATTTTGCCGTGCACTACCCTTTCTTTTTCTATATTTGATCACTTGGGAATCACTTTAAGTGGAGTGATACTTTGCCGAGTCTGGATCCTCTAATGCCCGGGAATCAGAATTTATAGGTGCGGCTCACCAAGTGTATCTTCTTTTAATGAAGTCATATCTCCAATCAGATGGATCATTTGTATTGTGTTTTAGGGTAATATATCTCACTCCGAGACTTCAATTGGAGTGAAATTTGACTAGGTGTAAACAGTGAGATTACATATATTTGCGGTATATGGAGTTGGGGCTAGTAGTAGCTTTTATACCTTGGCAGAGTGATTTCTGATTATCCAAGAGAAATTCTGTACCAATTAATATTTGTTATTTTGAAATCCAAAGGGATTGTATAGCAATGATGTAGAGTTACTTTTGGTACCCAGCCGAAGGAGCTTGGACCTAAGAGATGCCACACACGCCACTCAAGCAGAAAAGAAATCTGCACATGTGGAAAAGCATCCAACACAAGTGGGAAAGGAGTAGCTCAAACGTGTGCAGCCATCATCACTGCTCAGGTAAAGAGTTCGTTCTCTAATTTGGATTGTCATCGTGCAATGGAGATGATGTGGGTGGATTAGCCTGAGCTTTTCTAGGGTCGGACTAAAGAAACCGATAAGTTCTACTGGCAGGCAAACCTATAAAAAAAAGAAATCTATGTTTTTGAAGTTGTGACTTGATAACGATTTGTAGATTGTAAGATTGATAATGAGTATAAGATACATGATGAATTATTTAAACAAGACTTGAGAATTCTGAGGTGGATCATGAGAGGATAAGATTAAAAAAAATTCAAAAAATAATAATAATAAAATCACGTGTTTTGTGCTCTGAGGCATAAATGGCAGGCAGCTGGCTAAAAAGAGTAGGTAAGCATCTTTAAATGACAACGCGTGAATGACAGAGATATTCTCGAGTCCGGATCCCTGTGTAATCCGCTACACGATTTCCATCAGCCTAAGGAGTGGACCCCGCAGTAGGGATCACCCAATGAAAATTGGAGCTTATTAAAATGAACATCCAACATGTAGCCCTGTGAATGGGATGGGCCGGGCCGGACTCAGGCATGGGTTGTCCAATCTCAACCTGAATATTAGACGGGTTGTCAAGGATTTGTTCAATTCCAGCCCTAAATTGAGTGGACCTATGTCAAATCTCATCACGTACGGGCTCGGACCGGGCATAGGCTTTAGCATTTTCATCAATGGAGATGTCTTTTTTCTTCTTAATGGGTGAAGCTCTGTTAATAAAGATGATAATAATGGCCATAAACGGGGTGGATCAAATTTCAGCTTGAACCGATTTCAAAAGGTCTAGAGACTAGATAATAGATATTAAGTCTTCAAAATGACGCTTGAACAGATTTCGAAAGGTCTAGAGACTAAATAATAGATATTAAGTTTTCAAAATGAAAGGTGATAAATCTATCAAAAGTTTCAAAGCTAAACTCAATAGTGGATCCATTACAAGTACAAAATTGAGTTCGTTGCCAATTTATGGTGTGGAGTAGGAAGGGATTGAATTTATAAGAAATGGTGGAGGGAAGAGATATTTTGGAGGGTTCTCATTGAAATATATAAAAGTTAGTAAAATAACCTTGCGTGCGGGCCAGGTCGGGCCTGGACAGGCTCGGCATGTTCTGCCCATTCACAGTCCCATTTTGGCCGGGCTATCAAATAATTGTCCAAGCTCGACCCGCTGGGCTCAATTTTTTTTGTTTAAAAGCCATGTGTTTTCGAACTTGGGCCGGGCTGAGTGCCCATTTCAATGGGCTAACTCGACTAGCCTACCAGTATGTCTATGGGATGTCCTCAACTATTACAAAATGAGCTCGTGTCACGGTAAGATTGATTGATGATGTGCCTAATGAATATGGTGAGTAATGTATCAGATTTTGTTAATTATTTCATCAATATATGTTCAATCTTATAGTGTGACCAATTTTTTTAGAGTAAAATTTAAAAGAAATCTCTTGAATAGGGGAGCGTTCATCTTGAATGGCTCAAATTTTCATTAGGCGGGCTTCATCTTGCTATCTACTCATTCCACTCATGGAAAGTGTGTTGGAAATGGGGTGGGTGGGGTGGGGGACAATGTAAGAGTGGCAAACAGATCAAGTTGAGTCAAAATGGCCAAGGAAATAACACGGTTTGTGAGCTGAATTTACAGAACATATCTGAATGTGTGCCAACCATAACAGGCAAGGAGAATTGAAAGATTTTGATGGGATTAGATATGTGCAAAAACTCTACTTCTTGGTTGCCAACATCAAGTTTGGCCCACATTAAAGTCACACTCTCCTTGTTATGCCATGATCGGCGCTCAAGATTGGGCTGGGCTATCGGACATGGCACATTGAGATAGATGAGTCACTGCGGCTACAATGAGTTTTGATTTGATTATTTATTTATTTATTTGGATACTCCAGCAAAGGGGGCTCAGACCCATGATAGCACCTGCACACATTGGGAGAGAGCCCGAACATGGAGGGCAGGGAGTCCACACAAGTGGGGTCATGGTAGCATACTTAAAAGTCGAATCCTAACAATTGAGTGAGATATGTGGTTGCTAATCAACTGAATAACCTCATGTTCTCAAACTTTGATGTTATTTAATGTGGTCTAGTGTTGGGTTTTTCCTTGTCTTCCCTTGGTTAGAAGGGACACGTACACTTTTAAGTCCATGGGAACAGGGAGATGAGACAAATTCTTTATAATGAATAAATTGAAACACGATCATTGGACCTTTTTATTGTCTAATGTAAGGGATAGTCATGTACCAAACATCCATTATAAAAGTCTAAGTGAGAGACTTTGAGGTTGCTCAATTGATTGGCAACCTCATATCTCATCCACTTGTCCAGTGTTTGATTCTTAAGGCGCGTTGCCAACTTGCCATCTTTCTTAGCTTTTCCCACATGTGTGGATTTTCTTCCCACACAGACTCATTTCCCATATATACGAGCTATCTTTTCACATGCGCAGGCTCTCCTCCAATGTGTGCGCAGTGCGCACTCTCTCATCTGTCCCAGCCATGGTGGTTGGGGTAAAAAAGAAAGTTATTCCCATGAAATGCTAACAATGTTCATATAAAATAATTATCAAAAGATGCCTAACTCAAAGTTTGCATTTAATCACGTGGGTATCTCATGTTGGGCTTTTTGTTACATATTGTACCTAAACCTGTTAAAAAACGACATGCATGTACTTGAAAAAGATAAGGTTAGGTGGCAGATGTGAAACGTGTGTCTGCATTCCCATTAGTGGCTGTATTCTATGGTTCTCCTGCTCCTGCAAGACTCGTGGAGTAGGACTCCGCTACTTACGACCGACCGACGCGAGCTCTTAAACACCAAAATGATGATAAGAGTTCCAGCTTAAATTTTTTTCACCAACTTTGTAAAGTTTATTAGAGTGTTAGTTAATTTATTGAGTAATGGATAAAATCGAAAATTCAATGTATAATGCATTTTATAGATAAATTGTCCATATTGAAAATTAAAAAAGAAAAGAAAAAAAAAAAAAAAAAAACAGAAGTTACATTGGGCGCTTGAATGGATGCTCCACTCTTGCACGAGCGGACTCAAACAGAATTTCAAGGGCTCAAGCGAACCTATCATGCGCTCGACCATGATATGCGAGGAGTAAGTTTTCCGGAAACAGATCCTCATCGGCCGCTCGAGCTGACCCTTCCTATGCTCGAGCAGATGCCCAAAATCAGAATCCTGATTTAGAAACCATTTCCTAATTTCTCTCATAATACTATTTTAAGTCCTATTTGCTCTATAAATCTTGAGGCATAATTAAAGCCAATGTATATTGCATTCCTCTCTCAATTCTAGGTAATCTCTCTCCTATCAAAAACCTAGAGATCATATTGAGATATCGTTTCTTCTCCAAAGCTTCATCAAATTGATATGCTGAAGCTCAAGTATTTGGAGTTTCTTTTTGCTACTCTTTCGTAACAGATTCATCTTGAAGATGCATTTAAGGTGGTTGCCTCAAGCACGGTAAATGTATACAGTGAGTAGTTGACAAAATCAAAGCAGTCCTTAAGTTGAGTTGCAACTAGGAAATGGTCGTGAGTTTTCTTGTAACTTTCGATTTATAGTGTTTGGTTTTGTCTGTTGGCCTAGACAATATGACCTGTGGTTTTTTCCCGAATAGGGTTTTCCACGTATAAACCTTGTGTCTCATTCTTTTTGTGGTGATTACTTTTTAATTGGAATTATGGTTATTCACTAGTATAATCACTAGTTTCAAAATCTAATAGAAAAACTATTTATTGAGACCTCGGCCTGTGTCAAGGCTTGTTCTTGCAATTGGCCTTTTAATTGGTATCAGAGCTGGTTGCACTAAGTTATTGTGTGATCTATAAATCAGTGTTCTCTAATGGATTTCAACAGAGAAAAAATATATACTTCCAAGCCCCCACTTTTAGATGGATTCAATTATACGTACCGGAAAGTAAGGATGATTGCCTTCCTTGGAGCTATTGATGATCATTTGATGGGATTACTTTTGTTTTTTAAACAATCATAATTCGTGATTAGACATTCACATCCCTTTACCTTAGTCTTTGCATGTTTTGAGGTGGGGCCATAAGACCGTTAACAATTTGGGATTTTAGGCCCTATTTGGCAAATCTTATAAATGTAAAATAGATCTGTTTCGAATGGTCCCATTTGAAATAGATGTTCTAAAAATAGTGTGTTTGGTAACACAAAAGAATTGATTGAAATAGATCTTCTTAAAGCAATGGCTGAAAGTTTTTCATAAATATCTTGAGATGCATAAGGAATCAGCATTGAGATTTGGCGCCATAATCGTGTTTAGTTTTACAAAAAGAATTACTGGCTTGGATCATGCATTTGGGGGCCATGGTTTTTTAAAAAATAGATAAAAATATATGGGTTTTTCTGCCAATATCTTAGAATCCATCATGATCCGACGGCCAGAATTTGGATCTATAGTCATGCTTGGCCTTCTTAATATATCCAATGGTTTGGATCATGGTTTATGGTCCCACAACTTATAAAAAAAAAAACCTACCAGTGGACCCTTCCAAAACTCAACTACCAATTATTTTTTAAACCAATGGTCCATGATGTTTCTTAAATTCCTTGGGATCCGTGAGGAATCAAGTATTAAAATTTGATAGCATAGCCGTGATTGACCTTACAAAGGGAACTAACGGTTCAGATTTAACGTTTAGGGCGGCCTGGAATATTTTGCAAATATCTCGATATATATGAAGATCCAATGGCTGAAATTTGGACATGCGGCCGTGTTTGACCTTTTGAATATTTCTAACGATTTGGGTCATGATTGTGGGTCCCATAAATTAAAAAAAAAAAAAAGAAAAATCTGGCTGTCCTACAAGGACGTCCATATCACTGTAGCAAAATCCATCTGTCCGCTTAAGACTAGTTTGTCTGATTGGGATTTGCCCCTTTTATTGACTTCATGAAATGACATAAATTGTGTTAATGCAATTTGAAGTGGACATAGTAAAATCTACATCCAAACATGCTAAAACTGGATTCAATCAGTTTTAAATCAATAAGAAAGGAAAAATAGAGATGCCAAACCGAACGTTAATTTTTGCTCAGAAAATCCGTTAAGATCTTACTAGAGCTTCTTGCTGGAAACTAAATGGGTTAAGCAGCTGCAGGTCAACCAGAACCCGACTTGTTTTATTGTTCCTGAATCCCCCGGGACAAATGATAGTCCACCTATAATATTTTATATCTATATTTTTACATATGCTTTAAAATCAAATTATTTCATCTTATTTCTAATATCATTTTATAAAGAAATTCAAATTTGAAATTACCTCCATAAAATCTGGCATCAGCCTACTGAAAGATAGGAGTTTAATTTTTAGTGGTTCAGATTCTGCCATTGATTCTAACTCATGACTGACCCATATAAGATGTGCATCAGCCATCAGGCATGTCAAATGATAACTACATTTATATGGAAAATGCTTTTGTAAGAGTAAGTCTCAAACTACTATGTAAGTAAGAGGCCCTCATTGAATTCATATTAATTTAATGCCAACACTCTAAATATGAAGATCCTTCATTTACTCTCATAGTAGTATAAGAGTTACTTTCATAAGAGTGTATATATATAAAGATATTCATGTGCATCATTCCTTCACCATATGACGAGGGACAAACTTAATGGGACCCACGTAGGGCCCCACTAATCATAGGACTTGGGGTGATGAAAAGAGACATCTTAAATGGACCCATATATCAAGTTTGGGGTCAATCTCATGCCTCTAACCCATTCATCCGTCGCCCACAAATTTAACCACTTTATATTAAAGAAAAAAATTTAACATTTGATCTAACGGTCCAATCAATTTGGATAGGTGAAAACTTGATGGATCTAGTGTACTCAAGGAGGTTTTATGTATGTAGATGGTTCAAATGTATCATAAAGTCAGCCCCACTATATTATTCATCACCACAAATATGGTGAGGGATGGATGCACATGAATATATATATATATATATATATATTGGAAATATTCATGTGAGAATCTGTGAGAACTATTGGAGGGGCCCACCTAGCAACGCATCCAAACCTTGCACAAATAGGGACCCCCCTGATAGTCACTGATCCCAGGGATTGGCACACATCCAAATGAAATAAAATTGTTGGATCGATGGTTGAATCTTTTTTTAAAGATGAAGCCATTAAGCTTTTGAGCCACGGATGAAGAGATTAGGGGCATGGGGTTGGGGTCAAAATTGATACTTTGGATGGTCTCACATAGATCTTTTCATCCCCTTGATCCCATCCCAAAATGGGTCCCACTGAAAGTTCTAATATAATAGGTCAAAATAAATTCGTGTGTGTGTGTGTGTGTGTGTGTGTGTGTATATGAGAAATATTCAAGTGAGAATTATTACATGAGAACTTTTTTTGTGGGGCCTAACTAGTAACCCATTCAAACCTAGCAACCAATAGGGAACCCCCTGATAGCCACTAATCTCAAGGATTGACACACATTCGAATGGATTGAACCGTTGGATCGAGGGTTGAATATTTTTTTGAATATAAAGCTATTAAACTTGTGGGCCACGGATGAAGGGATTAGAGGCATGGGTTTGGGGTCAAACTTGATACTTGGAGTGGTCTCACATAGATCTTTCAATCCCCCTTGATTTCATCCCCAAAAAAGGCCCACAATTGGCCCCCACAAAAAAAGTTCTCACGTAATATATATAAGAACTAGTTCTCACATAAATATGTCTAAATAAATTCTCACACTGTCACGCGCATATATATATATATATTTATATGGAGAATATTTATGTGCATTCATCCCCCACCATACAATTTTATAATTGAAGATTTTTACGTGCGAAAAGAGGAAAAATGCTGGCCTGCTGAGAAGTCTCTTTAAGTGAATTGATAGTGTAATGCTGGCGTGGGGTAAGGCAAGTCTCTTTCAAGTGAATTGACAGTGTAATGCTGGCGTGTTGACAAGGCTCTTTAAGTGAATTGATAGTGAAATGCAGGCGTGCTGAAGCATGAAATGCAAGGAGAATGCTTTTGTGGCCCATGTTTAAGTGTTGCCCATATGGGCAAAAACCCTACTTCCTTCCTGCCTATGTTACATGTTAAAGTGTTGCCATTGCCAACAATAAAGCCAGGCTCTCCTTAGTCGCTATGACATGAACGGTGCTCGGGATTAGGTTGGGGTTTCCGACACATCACTTTGAGAGACGTGACTCATTATGGCTGCAACTAGCTAGTTTTGATGCTATTTAATTTAGTATGGTGTTGGGATTTTCCTTATCTTTTCTTAGAAACAAGAAGACAATTTTTTTAGGGCCTATCTTTCTGGGAGAATTTCATATTTCTCAATTTGTGGTATTTATGAATGCTTCTTCTTATACTTGAGCATCCACAAATTTCAACAAAGAAAAAAAAAAGGGATAATAGCAGATTACCTACCTGAAGTTTGCCTGTATTTTAAACCACCCCCCTGTAGTTTGGTTTTCTGTATTAAACCTACCTGAACTTTATATTAACATACAAAAGTGACGGATTCTGTTAGTATTGACGGTGTATATGTATAAATGGGCTGTAGGGCATACTTGCAGCAACTTACTGTTGCAAATGGCTTTAGAACGAGACTTTTTTGTCCCTGAACCTAGCCTATAAAAAGAGGATAGAAAGGATATGAGTCTGGGTGCTTGGTTGCTTCAACTATGAGCTTAGGAGCAGCTCTCAGTCGTCTTCTTCAAGCCATCAATTTGTGAGCAGCTGTCAGTCATCTTCTTCAGCCATATCAAATGCCTTCCTCTTCAAACTCATATACCCAGTTTTCTCGTGATCAAAGCTCTCAATTTGATGGTGAAATTCGCTACTGTCATTGCGGGCATAGGGCTGCTGTGAGAACTTCCTGAACACAGCGGAATATGGGGAGGAGGTTTTTTGGCTGTGCACTATATGGGGTTATGCTTTGACTCATCTGTTTGATCTTCTCCATGTCTGGTCAACCATGGTAGTATTAATGTAATTTTTTATTTTGTTCTCAGATCCAGCCAGCGTGTGGATTTTTTGAATGGGTTGATGGAGAAATGGAGCTTGTGCCAAAGCTATTGGATAAAATTGATGTGTTGGAGAGGGAATTGAAGTCAGCTTGTCGAAGGGAAAAATGTTATCTACGTGTGTTGCTGGGGACATGGGTTGGAATTCTGTTTGTGTTGTTTATTTGTTATCTCCTGATATCTTGGACTCCTGTAGATGTGTTGGAATTACAATGATCATATGTATCATTTGGAATATAATAGAAAATGGGTTGGTGTTGTTTGTTTGTCAATGACTCTATTTTTTTGATGAATTTTAATTAACCTGTACTAAGAAAACACTAACAAAAAAAGAACTTCCTTTCTCTGGGAAATACAATGAAAATGGGGACATCATCATCCTTCCAATAACAATTTATTTGGAAACATCATCATCCAAACAATAACAAAATAAAATGGAAACATCATTCAAACAGTAACTAAATACTGGAAACATCATCATCCACACAATAAACAAAGAACTATCATCATCCAAACAATAACAAACTCAAAAGCCAACATCATCCAAATTGTAACTATAAAACTGGAAACATCATCATCCACACAGTAAACAAAAACTAGAAACACATTTGGCCCTTGCAAGACCTGGCATTATGGCCCAAATCCAAACAGTAGAAAGGACAATCCAAATCCAAACAATCATCCAAAAAAAAAGTTGCATAATACTGTCATCATCAGTGACACAACATCATCTAGAAAAAAGTTTGGGCTAAAATAGTGGTTGTTATCATCAACAAGTTGAGCTCCTTTTTCCTGCTCCAGTCCGCCCTCTACCTACTTGTAACTTCCCTCTATCACTGGCATTTCTTGTTGATGGATTTGGCTGAGAAGAAGATTGTCTGACTCTTCCCTGACCAATCAAAATTTGAAGACTATAATGAGTACAAGCATATACTATAGTTAGAAGTAAAAAATCACAAGGGTGAAAAGGCTTTACCCTGTGTGCTGGTATGGGCTGAGAAGCAGGCAAGGGCTGAGAACTTGGCTGAGGCTGAGAAGCTGGCTGAGAACTACTTTGCTGAGGCTGAGAAGCTGGCTGAGAACTTTGCTGAGGCTGAGAAACTGGTTGAGAACTTGATCCAGAATTAAAGAATCTTGAATTGGGATGTACTGGTCCCTTGCAAGACCTTGCATTATGGCATGTTTTCAAGCATCTAGCACAAGTCATTTTTCTATTCATTCTAGGGACTCTACTGGAATTGGGTAACTCATCTGGATCCCTCCTCCTCAACTTCATTGGCCTACCTGCAGGTCTTCTATACAAAGGAGGACCAACTGCTTCCATTCCATTTTCTATCCAATCATGCATTCCAGGTACTGGGTGTATCATGCCATTATATGATCTCAAATACATCTCTTTGCTATAGTATGCATGAATGTAATCTTCAGGCCTTTTTTGATTCATGTATATACATGCTATGGCATGCTTGCAAGGTATCCCAGTCAAATCCCACATTCTACATAAACATGTTCTACTTTCAATATTAACAACAAAAGTTTTGGCAAAACAATCAACCTCAAACTCACCTCTGCCTGACCAATTGGCAAAACAGTGTCTACTTTCATTCTTGTTCTTTTCCAACTTCTCCAATATCCCCGGACAAACTGTGCCTTCATATTTTGTCATTCCTCTCAACTTCACTTGAATTCTGTTCATCAACTTCCTCCTCACACACTCAAGCAAACCAACTATTGGTTTCTCCCTTGCTTCAAGTATGTAACTGTTGAAAGACTCACAGAGGTTGTTTGTTAATGCATCACATTTGGCCCTTGTGGAAAAATGAGACCTAGCCCATCTGTTAGGATTAGCAGCTATCAGCCAATTATATGCAGCATGGTCCATCTCTTTGATCCTCTACATATTACTATCAAATTCTCTTGGTGATCCACATGATGCTGCAGCCCACATAGCATCTTTCAACAATTTTCCTCTGAAAAGTTTTTTGAAGTTATCATACATAGACTTCAAGCAATGTCTAATTTCAGCAGTAGGAACAACTATATCAAATGCTGTATCAAGCCCCTTCTGTCTATCAGACATAAAAATCCAGCCCATGTCACCCCCATCTCCGATGTCACCAATCAATGATCTCAGACACCAAGTCCATGAGTCCATATTTTCAGACTCTACAACAGCCATTGCAATTGGAAACATATTCTCATTTCCATCTCTACCTATTGCAGCCAGTACCTGTCCACCATAAATACCTTTGAGGAAGCACCCATCTAGACCAATTATGGGTCTACATCCATTGACAAACCCGACCTTTTATGTCTCGTAACAGACATACAATCTCTGAAAATATGGAATTCTATCCATGTGAGGTCTTTGTGTCACCACAAATAAACTTGTATTTGGATTATACTTTTGGACAGTAACACAGTAGTCCCTCAATCTAGTGTACTGCAATCTAATATCTCCAGAGATGTTATCTGCTGCCTTTCTCTTCGCTCTATACAACTTATCATTCGACAAATTAACCTTCAAATCTCTTCTCAGCTCTTTCTGCATTGCAGGGATTGACCATTTCGGATCGTCACTCATTCTCTGCTGGTATTTATTAGCTATATAGCTGGAAGTGACCAAATGACTTTTAAACTTCATACCACATGTATGATCGGGCTTGAAAGTCTTAATTTGAAATGACTTCTCACCCTGCATGGGTGATGCATGAATCCTAAATCCACAGTCATATTTACAAACAGCTGTAATTCTTTTGTTTTCATTTTTCAAATATTTAATGTCGTAGCCCTGCCTTACAGTCCATTCAACAAGCGCTTTTCTGAATATTTGAGGACTTGCAAATATCATAACCAACTTGAGTTGGGGATTCCCCATATCAGTCAATTCATTAAAATTAGAGAATTTCGGCATGTTGTTCTCATCAGATGAACTGCACAATGACTGAAGCTCATCCTCATCTTCAGCATCTGTCATCCAGTTCTCATCCAGTGGTACTTGTTGGTTTTGGGTCTGTTCTCCTTCCACACCCTCAGCTTCATGAGGTTGTGATTCATTTTCACAAGATCCTCTGAAGATATCCTCATCATCAGCCTTCTCAACATCCTCATATAACTCCGGAGGCTCATTAGGATCTAATCTATTGTGATCACTCTCAACCTCACAGTCAGCATCATTAGAGTCATCATGATGACCTTCTTGCTGATCTTGGTCATCATCACTGCCTTCATCCTCAACATCAGCAGCATAGTCTCCCTCACTGTTAACTTTCCTACTACCTGATGCAACTTCTGTTGTAGGTAACTGCTTCAAGGGACCTTTGCTGTGAATATTTTGCATCAAGACCTTCCCCTTAGGTGACACAACCATCAAAGGTTCATGTCCCCTCTCTACATAAATAGTCAACACCTCACTTCCTTTATAATGTTCCAGTAGATCAACTACATCCTTGTCTGATTCAATCTCCCTCAGACCATCATCAAAACCCAAGTCTGGAACCTTAAAATACATTATACTGTTTGCTGGGTACCCTAATTCCATCACATAATCCCTAAACTCAAAAAATGATGCTTTATCAACATCAAAATCAGGAATTTCATCCACCACACCCCCCATATATACACTATTTGGCGGCTCTATAAAATAACCACCATGGTGAAATCGTAATGTCACTTCATCAAACGACATCTGCATGTAAATGACATTTATTTGAGGCAAATTCATGTACAACCACATAGAAAATTGGGTGTTTGACAAAACCACCGATGTAAAAAAAAATTTCTGTCACTGTGGTCCCCTCCAATTTAACTGTGCAGACAGAAAGATACAAATTGGGTGCTATCTGACTGTGGTCTCCATTTTCACTATGCAGACAAAAAGAGACAGAAAGAAAAAAAAATTTCTCACTGTGGTCCCCTCTTGTGAAAATTGGGTGCTATCTGGCTAAGAAGCAGCCGACACAGTGCAGACAGGTGGGGTGTTTTCCCACCAACATTCATAAAAAAACAAAAGGGAATGAAATAGATAGCACAAGAGGGGACCATTTTCACACAACATCACTTTATCATACATTGAAAGGTCCTACATCCACTAAAAGTAGTCGAAAAAATCATCCCCATTCACGAAAATGAGACACAGAAAGAGACTATTTTATAATGCAAATTTCACATAAAGATAGCACAAACCTCATCAACAACTTTACAGTCCATGCACGTAGAGAAGATCTGTTTTATCAAAACCTTAATCCCAAAACCCTCGGCATCAAACATTATTAAGAGATTGAGATTATTCATACCTTTGAAATCGTTGGTTGATGCCTCTTGATGGATTCTCCGCAATCTAGATCTCCTTGTGAAGGAGGAGCGGTTTCTCCCAAAATAGTCTCGCCCAAACAAAGAACCCTAAGCAGTTTCCCCCAAAATCGCCTTTCCAATGACGAACCCTAACCACAGGTGAAAAGAAGCAAAATGATCGAAAATGGCTACACACGATTTATATATGGAGGGGTAAAATCGTCATTCCATCTTTTCCGTCACGGCTGTCTGTAGTTGCATTTTAATTTAAAGTTCAGGTAGGTTTAGTACAAAATACCAAAATACAGGGAGGTGATTTAAAATACAGGCAAAGTTCAGGGAAGTAATCTGCTATTATCCCAAAAAAAATAACATCTGTAAAGGTTACATTTGTAGTTACTAAAATCTTAAAATTTTTGTGAAGAAACATGACATTTGTAAATGGAAACAAGCCATCATATCATGTCATTGTAAATTTCACAACATATCAAATTCTTATAAAAAAATCTAATAAAATCAAATAAAATTGAGTAGTGAAGAAATCGAAACACAACCATTCATCCTTTCTTATTGTATAATGCAAGGCTTTGAAGTTAATAGTCCCGTAAGAACCATCCATTTCAGATTTCTTATGATGAAATGCTAATAATGTTCATTCATTAAGATAACAAAAGCTGTCTAAGCTATTCCAACTGCGTGGGTCAAGGATATTGGACTTCTTACATATATATTGTACCTTCATCTAGTACACATAAAAAACAAAATAAAATAAATAAAATAAATAAAAAGTGCTTTTTGTAAATACCCCCCAAGGTTTGTAGGATTTGTAAATATATCCCTGAGGTTTTAGTATTTGCAAATAGGCCCCTTCATTTTTATTTTAATACCTTATGTGTCCCCAAAATCAATAGTCTTCTAATCACCATATGTTTTTAGAGTGAAATGACATTTTTGTCCGTCATTTTTATCTTTATATGTATAATTTCAAAAGCTTGGACTCAATTTCTTTTATAAAGAATATAACATTAACAATTTACTCAGTGGGCGAGAAAAATCCTAAATAAATTTATTCTTTTTATAAATACGGGCCATATTTCATTAAACTCACATTGATCATGACGACAATAACACCTATACTTATAACTAGTTATAATTTTTCAATCCATACGTGACCCACCATTAGATTGATGAAAGTTTCAACATACACGATTAAGCGATTAAGAAGGATTGGGTGGGGGCGGGACCTCTGTATAGTGTGTTTCCTAGGCTGTTTCGATTAGCGATTAAGAATGATTCTTCTGTAAGTGATTGTTTTGAAGAGATGAGTGGTTGTATTATATGGGAGGTCACTTTTAAGAGGAGTCTACGGCAATTGGAGGGGAGCCAATATGATGAGTTATTGAGTGTTCTTACTAACACATTTTTTTGCAGGGACTCTAAGGACTCTCGGATTTGGAAACATTCCATCTTCGGGGAGTTCTCAACTAAATCATTCTACCTGGCCTTGGAGTTGTGGCCGGTTCTTCTCTCTTGCACCTTCCAACTCCTCTTTTTTTATTTTATTTTATTTTATTTTAAGCTTTGATGTATTCTTCTCATCCTTTTTTCAATGAAATCTTTGTTACCATTTAAAAAAAAAAAATACACGACTAAGCTTCATGTGTAGGGGGTGTAAAAAAACATTGGGGGAATGAGCAAATGTAAAAATATATATTAAATTTTAAAATTTGTGAGGGGTGATGTTTGGCTCTATGTAAAAGAAATATTGGAGGGAGAGACAAATGTTAAAAGAAAAATATTAAATTTTAGAATGTGCGGTGTTCTTAAACTTTTCTCAAATATGGGTAGAGCTTAATTCCCCAGGCCCTTGTACCTGGGTCTATCTCCGGTCAGATGTATGAGAGGGTTATTATTGAGAGAAACCATTTAAGACATGAGATAGAATAATGGTGTTTTTGTAAATATAAATGTACTCATTTTTGTTTAATGGATGTATGGACAAAGCTGTCATTTATTTAAGAACTCAACACAAATCTCAAGGTTGATGCTCATTCTTGCCAGAAATATAGAAATATTGATTTTATAACATAAAAGGAATTAAAAAGAAAAAGAAGTGCCCTATTTACAAATTCTATAAACCTTGGACCTGATGAACAAAAGGGTGAAAGCTAGTTGTAAGTGATGAATCACTTGAGTGTACGGATCCATATTAATTAGTGGCCTGGTTTCTATCGTATTCCTGCACTCAATTGGTACACTCTTCATGCATGCAATTGTACATGATTGGACAGACTGGCCCGAATTAGAGGGGGATCACAAATTCCGTACCTTAACGGTGACTCTCGTGGAGTAAGAAAAAGTCTAAATGGATCGAACATTGGGACCGATCCCAATGTTCGGTCCCATTATCATGGATGATAATGGGACCGAACATTGGGATCGGTCCAAGGTCCGGTCCCAATGTTCGGTCCATGTAGCAGGGCTCGTGGAGTAAATCCCCTTCTTCCAATTTAACTTCTTTTTTTTTTTTTTTTTTTTTTTTTTTTTTTTTTTTTTTAACACAAGAGGTATCTGATATCTCTCATGATGAAAGGTACCCCTTGCCTAAAAAAGATTCCTTAAATAAAAAGAATTGAGTTAAATACCTGCCCTTTAAACCTTTATTTATTTATTTATTTATTTTTTATACCCAACTTAGGGTTTTTGATACCCAACTTAGGGGCCTGGGACCAGAGGGCTGGTAAGGGAAGTAGAGCTTAATTAAGAGCTGAGGGGGGCTCATGTACAGTTGTGCCATCAAAATCCTTACATTATAGGATGATCTCCTTTCTTAGATACATGTTCTGTTCATTTTCACCTTGGTCTTGTCCCATTAGATTGTGTAGCGAAATAAATATATGCATTAACAACTTATCTAACAGATCAAAGAGATTTGATCCTTTTTTTTTTTTTTTATAACAATAATGGAATCAGTATATTAAAAAAGATGGCAAAAAACACACCACCAAAACCTAGTATAAGAGACTTATACTCACAAAAAAAAGGTTACTAATTACATGATGATATAAACAGTCGAAGGAAAAGCCCTATCTACCCCTGCTTCATTAGAGAATCTACCAGAACATCAGCCGACCTTCTAACATGCTTAAACTTAATATAATCTTGAGAAGACGAGGACTTGATTCGTGCAAAGATGAGATGGAGGCTCCAAGGACCTTCGTTGCTTGAAATCCAAGAAATAACAATTGAGGAGTCACCCACCACCAATAATCGATCACAAAATGAAGGGAAAAACAAATGAAGAGCCTCTCAATTTTGCCGACACTTTAGTCTCATTTGATTCCTTGATACTTACATTGTTAGAAAACATAAGCAATACATCCCATTTGTGGTATGCATCACCAACACTCGTGGGCTCTAGCTTTCCTCTAGCCGCCCCATTTACATTAAACTTAAAAAAAACCCTCGAGGTGGACACCAAATTTCCTCTTTCCTAATTCAAGGTGTTAAACAAAGCAAACAAGTCTCCCAATTATGCAAAATATCATCTATTTTCAAATTAGCAACCTCCCTCACAATAGCTCACTTGGCTATTCGCTTACTAATAATGGAAAGAGGATCATTGTATACCATCCTTGCTCCCTTGAATATTATATGATCTCTCATTCTTTTCTTTCCAAATAAACCACACTGGCATAAGGAATAAGTCTCCAAAGATTTGCCCACAGCCTTAAAGAAGACAAAAACTTCAAGCCTCAAACATATTGATCATAGAACTTCACAAACATCACCCTAATATGTATCTTTGACTGAGGTCTGTCCACAAAGAGGATGAAATATCACTATGCAAGAATAGGAGATCCACGGTCTCCAACCCCTCCTTTCATAAAAGGCACACATCTATAATCTCCTCCAAAGATAAGCCTCTCCTTATGAGAATATTTGCCATAGACACCTTCCCTTTAGCCAGCAACCAATATAGAGTCTTCACCCGACCACACAGGTGAGCGAGGGGATGTAAAAGAGGATACACCAAGAAATTTGATCATTTGATAGGGCTACTTTCTTTTTAAAGAATCATATAATTTATGATTATATATTTTTTCCCATCGATTTACCTTAGTCTTGGAATGTTTTGGGGTGGGCCCATAAGACTCTTACAAATTTGGTATCGATTTCTACTCCAGAAATTCATTAAAACCTTACTAGAGCTTCTTGTTTATTATTAAATTTTTTTAATTTTGGCCACATTTAGAAATTCATATCCATTTATTATGCTCAAACTAATTATAGAGATTGCATGATCAGTGTGGCAGACATTTTATTTTTTTATTTTTTCACCATTTAATGCCATATGACGACCCAAATAGCAATATATATTTGTATAAAAATAAGAAATGTTATAAAAACCAATTTGGTAGTGAAATTACAAGAGTGAAAAAAAAAACAATAATAAATAAAATTATCAAAATAAATTATTTTTGGAAAAATACCCAATCACTTGCGGCGTGGGTGTATCCAAAACTTTTTTTGAATGATATACCAAAAAAGAAGGAATGTTTAAGACAGATTCATAGAATTAGAACAACTATTCTTGTTGGATAAAATGATAAAAGAGTGCATGTAGAAACAGATATAAAAGTTTGGTATAGGAATCCACAAAAAGACGATACAATTGGTCAAAATGCACAATGAAGATCATATCCAAATCGTTTTGGATTTCTCACAAATATAATATGTTTGGCTGCTTGATGCAACTTAATCATGTCTTAACTGGCCAAACAGAGTTTTAATACATTGAGGGTAATGAGGAAAACTTACAAGCAACTGCCTCTATTTTCTTAACTACAAATAACCACATATCAATTTTATTAATTTGCAAACAACCACCTCTATTTATAAGAATATCTAGATCAACGACCTTGACCACAATCAATTACCAGTTTTCAAATAAATCAAGAAACTCACTTTACCTTAACCTATAAGTATAAAAATTTCCTTTATAATCTCATCTGGATCATAGTCAAGGTAATTACTCAAAAGGACCATTCAATCTAAGCCAACTTGATTATGATTCAAATCCTCAACTTAACATTAATCACCATCTAAGCCTTGTCCCATTTATGCTAAGTTCAACTATATGTTGTTTTGCCATTTCAATCTACCCTTGGCCAAATCCTCTCATAGGTTGCATTTCTTCATATATATTCCTACTATGATCAATGTCCTCTTTCGCTTACCCCTTTCCTTTGGGGCCATAGGGAATTTGGCATGAATTATGTTAGATATAAAAAATTATCATGCTTTCACAATAACAAAATGCCACGGGCGCCAACACACTTACAATGATCGATATCTAGGTCTTTAGATCGGCAGTATCACTCTTGACAAGTGGCCAACATAGCAAAAATCGAAGAAAACCAAAGGTGAAAAAACATGCCTTTTTTTTTTACTAGTGAAGTTGATTGACAGAGAATTCTGTTTTAAGAAGGGGGGGGGGGGGGGGGGGGGGGGGGGGGGGGGGGCGGGGTTACTTGTAAAATACAACACAGCCAGTTTTACGTGATTTTCAAATGAGCTGGTTATATGTAAACTTCCCCAGCACAAGCCAAAATCAAAGGGAGCACTTTGACTGTTTTGTAACTATTTTCAGTTGGGAATGACAAAACCAATTCCATTCAATCCACGCTTGCTCGGGATTAAGACTGACGTGGAGAGCCGTGCATGTAATGAAATCCAACTCATGTCCCCTGTCCTCTATTATTTGTCACACTTAAAAAAATGTTATCATCTTCTGATCCCATACTCACAGTCACATGTTCTGGTCTAATATTCAATCATCTCATTCCTATCCATAAGAAATCGATCAATCACTGTATAACCATTACCATGCCTATGAAATGAAGCTCAATTTCATATTCATTAAGGTGGCTTACTTCTCTCTCTCTCTCTCTCTCTCTCTCTCTCTCTCTCTCTCTGCTTGATTTGAAAAATTGAACTTGGGTGGAACATATATAAGAGCCCACCATGTTTGTAACACGCCATGGTCGATGCGACTTTATGAGATCTTTGGAGAGGTTTCTGGGTAGATGTTGTTTTAACAAGGTCAGTTTTTTTTTTTTTAACCTATTCTTTGATAAAGTGGATTTCTTTTAGTTGTTTGTTTTAAATAGCTTCTACCATTGCACCTGTGAATGTATCTTATAAACATTGAACTGTTAAGTACCATCTTCATTTTTTTAAACTTATTTTATATAAACTGTGTTAGCTCCAATGATGTTTGAAATTCTGATTTCATAGTGTGTGCATATATAGACAAGAAATTCTTATTTTTCTGCCATTTTTATTGGATTTATGTTAACTTGATATGTTAATGTGAGAGCAACTTGAAAGTGCAATTTTGTTACCTTTTGATATTGATTTTCACCACTATCCAGTGTAAGTTGTGCCGCTTCCAGTGAATAATTTCTCGTTTAGCCAGGAAACTCAGAAGGGGATGGTAGTTCGAAGGTTTATCTTCATGAAACCTGAAATTCAGATGTTAGTTGAATGATCGATTGTAACATAAGTCTGCACTTCTAATAACCACAGTGTATGCTATTGTGGGGCAGTGTTCTAATTCTGTTTCCAATGCTATTGATCTCAAGTGACGAGAAAACTACACAGAATACTATAATAGAAGTATTCATGACTGCTGCTTTAATGTTCCTAAATTGCTGGACATATTTTCTATAGAGTTATGGAATTACCAACACAAAGCTTTCCATTTGTATAAGAGATTTTTAGATTTACAAGGCCTCTTGCTAATTTGCTTAGACGGGACGTGGCTTTGTATTTGATGGAACAATGTTATCTTTGTGACTACCATCTATTTAAGGCAATACAGTTCCGTTTATATGTGTTCTATACATATTATTAATAAACCAACCTTAGATTTCATGTATTTGGTGCTGCTAAATTCATCACGCATCAATGCTAGCAAAATTCTGGGTTTTGCAGAGCGCTTGGTATGATATTACATATTACATATGAAATTAAAGGAATGCACAAGAACAAATAATCAGTATTACAATGTGAATTAGTAGTCTGGAAATTTCTGGAGAGCACTTGTACATGGGTTACTTGGTTTATTTCACTTTCCATGATTTGCATTTTACAATGTCTGACTTTATACATTGGAATCCGTCTTAAGAGATGTTGGGGAAAACAATAAATTTTAGTATGCACTAATCCTATCTAAATGGCAACATACTCTTTTGGTTTGAAGATACAATGATGGCTTAGTGCTCTCTTATGTTGTCAGTTACTTGTTTCTCACTTTCTTGAGAAGAAGAAACCGGATCAGAGTCATACTTTTGGTTAACAAAGTTTCTTCTCTTTTTCTTTTTTTCTTTTTTTGTGATTTTTTCTTAATCTGCATGCATTTCTTATTCTCTTTGCAGATTGGAAATTACTGCTATACATCTCAAGCTGCAACTTCTCTGCAACAAACATGTGAAGCCACAACAACTGATGCTGATAGGTAAACCATATAATTCTAGTGGATGAGGCTGGAAGACTGTAAGTCTTAAAACAGATAGATATCTCTGTATTACTTATCAAAATGTTATTTTCACCAAATGGATTTAGCCACTTTCTTCTATAAATGCTATTTGTGAGATCAATACCATGCTATTTTCTTTCCAGTTTCTTATCCATTTATTTGCCTTGATTTTGTAGATTCATGGTTGCAATACAAAGTGATATAATGAAAACTAATCGCATTGGTGAAAAAATGACAGGGGCTATGAGGATTGCACGAATGTTAATTGGGATGAGCTCGGATTTGGTCTTATGCCCACTGATTACATGTATATCATGAAATGTTCTCGCGACGAGAAATTCTTAGCAGGGAAACTTAATCGTTATGGAAACATTGAGTTGAGTCCATCATCTGGAGTTTTGAATTATGGGCAGGTTGGTAGAAGTCAGAACTTTGAACATGCCATTGACAAGTAAATGATGATCCATGCAGTTTTAGATAACCTGAGTTACAATCATAATCGTTTTGTACTCTGTCTTGACCGATTACAGACACATAATTTCTAATAGTTAGCTTGACTATAAATGCTTGTTTTCATTTCATAAATAAGGAGTTCTGGTTTCTGTCTGGGACAACGTTTTTTTAAGTAGCAGTAGGTATCAATTTGAACTTTGAAAAAAAGAAGTAGGTGGGGCTTACTTTCCAAGAGAAAAAGAAAGCTACTAATTGCTTATGGATAATATCCATCCACTGATAGAGTTTTGGTATGGATTAACTCTTTAAAAGTTCAGCTTGATTTTTCACTAAAATCTAAGTACTCACATACCAACGCACACATACTCACCAAGTCTCTCACAATGAGCCCCGACGCCAAAGAATTGAACCCCAATTATTTATGTGGAAAGGAGGTGCCTCGCCAAGTAAGCTACAAGTGAGCTGCACTTTCCAATCACCATCCAATTGGGGAGGTAGTTCAAACCCTACCCACCAATCTAACCTGATCTTCACCTGCTAAATCAGGGTATCGTTTGAGGCCTTTATTAATGTTTTAGTTTCAGGTTTGACATTTTCCATCAAATTAATAAAGAGGATTTAACAGGAAAAATCCCCTTAGACTTGTTAAAGGCCAAAAACACCATCAATGTATTATATAGACCATAGTAGTCCCAAAGGCCCTATTTGATACTTTTTTTTTTTTAGTTTTTCTCTGAGCAGGGATATCCCTGCTCCTTTTACCTTAAAAAGTCTCAAACCCAAAACCATTTTCCCCATTTTCGTTCTTTTGCCCATTTTATCTTAACAGAGACTCATCTTCTCTGGGCAAGGATACATTGAAGAAGAGAGGAAGCAACTGGACTTTGCAGATCCCCTGATTGAAAAGGGCAAATCAATGAGAAGAAAAGTGCTTCATCGACGCTTCATCTCTTTACCATTCTTAGAACTAAATATTCATATCTAAGTCCAAATCCAAAACCTCTCTATCTTCTCCATACAACATATGTAACACGCACCCATTTTAGTATTTTTCATTTAAGTACTTTTCTTCATTATTGTTACTATGTCTTCTTTTTTTGTCTCTCAAAAGAGAAAAGTAGAGCAGGGGAGACTCGTCTTCTTGATAGCTAATCCTCTCCTGCCTGTGTTAGTGTTGTGGGCGGGGAACAGGGATATCCCCGCCCATCCCTGCCTGTGTTATTGCTATGAGCAGGGATATCCCCCTACCCATCCGAGCCCAAATAGAGTTTCATAGGTATGGATACAGCCAGCTGGGCGGGGACAGTTCTATAGCAGACACATTAGACAATTCACATTCATACATAACTTCCACCTTCACGTCCATTTATATGTGAGCAAATGTCGATGCCCAATTCTATCATCTTCTATTACAGCCAAAGCCAATGCACATTTGTATTACTCTTTTAAGTATGAAAGTTTGGGTTCCATTAAAGAGGTTGGTTGTCTAGATTTATTATTTTTACATTTGATTAAACCTATAGCATTAATCTCCACATGTGTTTCTGTTTTACCCAAAAAGTTTATGTTTGAAACTACTTACTAAAGCTTCACACTCCTTGATGGATAATTAATATTTACTCCATTAAAGAGGTGGGCAGTCAACATTAACTTTCTTATGATAAAAAGACCATATTTTAATAATACAAATGAGCATTGGCTTTGGTTGTAATAGAAGATGATAGAATTGGACATCAGCTTTTGTTTACATAGAAATGGTTGGATATGGGGATGAGCATGGGCATGGGCATTGACTAACATAGAAATGATTAAACTTTGAAAATATTGACTAACATATAAATGATTAAACGTTGAAAATAGTTTTGGAATTTTATCAGTTACATACACATGGGCATTAGCCCAATAAGGAATTGACATTTGGTCATAATTCTTCAAAAGAGAGATATAATTCTAAGAGATAACACTCACAATACTCTAGTGGGCGGGGATATCCCCGCTCACAACACTAACACAAGCGGGGATATCCCCGTTCACATCACTAATTTGGACGGGGATATCCCTGGCTCAACTAATAACACTCTGAGAGTTAGCACTCAGGGAGGCGTGGATATCCCCGCCCACACGAAGACCGGGGTCGCAAAACCCTTTTTCCCCTTTTCGTTCTTCTCTCATCTTCTTCTCCCTTCCACGACATTGAAGCTGTGATTCTTCAAAAAAAAAAAAAAAGAACACCAAAAGACCATATCAGCAGGAGAATGCGATCGTCGCAGTTACAACTTATTCATTTTCCCTTCCATTATCCACTTCTCTCTCTCCCTCCCTCTAATCTAATCACCATCATCTATTTCAATAGTACATATACATTGAAGAGAAGAAAGAGGGAAAATGGTGGGGGTGGTGTACAAATTAACCCCCCCTATGGAGTACAAATTGCTAACTGGATCACTTGGATGATGGATCTGGACCATCTTTTTAGTTGGGCACTCTCTGGGGTTTGCTTAGGAGAAGGTTTGTTATCTTTTTCTGATGAAGCTCGGACAAGTTTCCGCCTCTTCTTCTTCATTAGTGTTGGTAATGGCAAAAGAAGGATTAAGGTTTTGATCCATAGGTGGTCGAGCTTGAATGTTGTGGAAAGGAGAGGAAGATGGAGTAGAACGAAAAGGGGAAAAAGGGTTTTGGGACTTTTTAAAGTAAAAGGAGTAGGAATATCCCCACTCAAAGGAAAAAAAAAAAAAAACAAATAGAGCTCATGTAATCACTATGGTCTTTATAAGACATTGATGGCGTTTTTTGGCTTTGACAAGTCTAAGGGGATTTTTTTGGTTAAATCCTCATTAATAAATGTTTTTTTTTTTTTTTTTTGGGTAAAAGGATTAATATATGAGTTGAGTCAATAGTTATTATTAACCTATCAACCTGTCCCACACCTAACACAGCTCAACTCATTGCCGTCTAACCTGACTAATTTAGGGCTTCTTTTTATGGTATGGGTAAAAAGATTTTTTTAGCAAGGACTAATCCCCCATGTAGCGCACACTAAATCCACGCATGATAAATCTTGGGCCCTTTCAAACCCAAGACATTGGGAGATCCACAAGAGACTAATCTTTGGGAGCAAATCCATGCCGTATGTCACTCTACCAACTGCAAGTTGGATAAATTAAGGCTTGTTTACTCGCATTAGAATTTATAATAATTGAATATATAAGTTTTATGGTAAAATGAGCTCCATAAAAAAAAAAAAAAAATAGTATAGAGGTTATTAAAGTGATGAGGTGTGAATGAGTTCCACCCATCTACATGCTACCTTGGGTTTGAATTACCATTAAAAACTTGTGCTTATACAAATATTGATTGATTGAGAGAGAGAGAGACTGATTTGAAGTTTTAAAAACAGGGTATTTTTGAGGGACTGAAAGCTTACAGAAAAGAAGATGGGCGTCTGTTGCTGTTCCGCCCAGAAGAAAATGCTCGACGAATGCAAATGGGTGCTGAGAGAATGTGTATGCCCTCACCTTCCACCCACCAATTCCTCCACGCCGTCAAGCAAACCGTCCTAGCCAACAGGCGTTGGGTATTCACCTTCTCTCCTCTTCTTCAATTTCTCACAAACAATGAACAAAAGCCATATTCTTTAATAAATTTCTACTTGTGTTTGGCTCAATTGGATATCAACAGGTGCCCCCACCGGGTAAAGGGTCTCTATATGTTCGCCCGCTGCTAATTGGAACTGGTCCTGTTATGGGTTTGGCCCCAGCACCGGATTACACCTTCTTGATTTATGCTTCCCCAGTCGGCAACTATTTCAAGGTGGGGTCTCTTTATCTTGCTTCAATTTCTCAATAATACAAGATTGGGATTAGATTTGATTTATGATGTGATTACGATTAGATTAAATTATGTTAAGATTTGAATGGCTTCCTAGTTTAAGTTAATGATCTTTGCAGGTTGTACTCTATAACTAGCTAAAGTATTCTGAATGAAAAATAATGCAGGAGTCATTTATGTAAATATAATCCTAAAGCAACATATTTTAGTGCTTAGTTTTATAGGAACTGGAGCCGTTAGATGTCTGCAATTTGTTTTACAACAAAGCTCAGGTAGTGAATTTGTTATCCTCTATTAAAGGGCTCATCCATCGTCGTCATCAAAGCCTTAACTATCAATCTTGGGTCCCCGCTTGAAGAGTTCCACTAATTATGTAGAGAACAAACTCATTGGAACTTTAGTTTAGTGGCCTAAATTGCAGGTGGTTTTTGGGGCAGCATGGAAACTGGAAATTCCTTTTAAAAAAGGTTTACCAAACAACCACCATACTATAACAATTTAATGAATGGGGCAGAATAACGTATACTTAGTTCTGGGCTGGTTTGGCTTTAGCTTTTGTGTCAAATGAAAATTGGGCAATCAGGATTCAAATCACTGGGTACAAATAAAAAGAAGGCAAACCTGAAAAACTGACCAAAGGGGCTCAAGGGAAACCAAAAGAAAAAGAACACTCCAAAGGTATTGTTTTGTGTTGTTTGGGAGAAACCCTTTTACCCTGGATGTGTAGAGCCCGAATTTTAAGTTAATTATTTTCCTCAACTGAGTTTGAGATTATCTCTTCAAGGGGAAAAATGAAACCGTATATTGTTAGACAGAGTTATGGGTATAACTAGATTTATGTCTAAACTGAGTGCATGGCAACAGATTTTCAAGGATACGTACGGTGTCCGTGTACCTTCATTTACATATAAACTAATTTGCCTGGTCTCAATATAAAGAATCCAATAGTCTCCTAGCTTAGTATTCTATATTGGAGCCTAACTCATTCATTACAGAAATGACATGCATATGGGGAATGAGTTGCAATACAGTCTGCTCTGCTCTGCAAAGAACTAGTATAAGAGTCTACATTGATTTTCTAACAAGATTTATTAGCCGCATTTTTTTTATAACCTTTGCCGCCGGCTTATTAGCCACATTTTAATCAAACCAGATTTAAAAATCTGCATTGATAAGATTCAAGATTGTTAAAAGCGTTTCCTATTTTGGTTGGATCTAACAAACGAAAGTATCGGATATAGATATCAAATTCGAGATTAAAACATCAATTAAAGGAATCATATATGAGATGAAAACATCGAAGTAGGGATTAATCTGAGATAGAGAGCATACCTGAGACTAGTGATGAGACACTGAGGAGAGATGAGAGCAGTGAGAGAGTGGAGAGTCAAGAGAAGAGGGACCAATCGATTGCTACAGAAGAGCACCATGCGAGTGAGGAATTAGAATACTAAGGCTTACTAATGCATTAAAATACTGAGGGTGGAACTGGCAATTGAAGTGCGCCATTTACATATGTATTAGAGAGTCCTGTAATTTATACCCTAGGAATTAGATGGGGAAAAAAACAGTGAATTCTGTTCAATACATGTGTTAAATTTAATACATATGTATTGCATTGCAAGCAAACAAGTCCTTAGAGAATATGTGATGCCATATAAGTTGATAATATCATCTTCAAGACTTCAACTGTGTTATCTCACTGATGCAGGTCAAACTCAAACCTATCCGACCTAGACTAGATTGCAAATAAAGAAGACGTCTAGTGTTCCCAACACCAATCTCACAACCCAATCCACCAGACCACACACCCACTAGAGATATAAATGAAGAACTCAGGACTTAAAAAACCACACACTATATAAGGATTCCATACCGGTGGTCATGGGAGAGAAACTCATGTCTCTACAAAGAGCTACTCATGCCCAAACCTAGGAAACCACCCAAAATAGTGTCACAATTTTATTACTTCACATCACATATAAATAATGACAAAAATAATTCACCAGAATAAATATGGCCCCTTAGTCAAGCATATAATCCCAGCTATTCAACAGTAATAAAAGGTAACCAAATATGGAAAACGAAATAAAAATAAAAGACAACTATGGCCTACATAACCCATGGGCTTGAAGTTCTCGGTATATATATTACCAAACAAGGCAACACAGTCACATTTATTTTAAAACCATGTGATTCGTCATTTGTGTCCATGGTTTTCTTGAAAAATTTTCATTTTTTTTAATGAGATGAATAAGTTTATACCCTATCATATATAAATGATGCAACATTCACTTAATTGTGCCACTGAATTCTTTTGTGTTTTGATTTTTTTTTCTTAATTTTTCTCCTTGAACTATCAAGATATCTCTGCTTTTGACCAATATGATTTTTTTTATTGATTCCCTTTATCTTTTTAGGAAGGCTTGTCACCACTCAATTTGTTTGTTGATGATGATTATCATCGCGCCTCTCCTGGTGGGACTGGAGGAGTGAAAACAATTAGCAACTATGCACCGGTAAGGGGCTTCTTTTTAAGGATTGCGACTTTATTCTGTAAGTGTAAAACCAGAGTGTCACCCTTTTTCTTGATTCTTTGTTGCTTCCAGTATATTTTACATATTTAGGAATCGTTGTGTTTCTTACGTTGAATCAAATTTTACTTTATTCTACTGCTTAGACGGTGTTGATTCTTTGCCTCTTTTATCCCTTAACTTGTATAATATTCTTCACTTTCTTCTTCTTATTGAATATGTAGTTATTATATTATAATGTACTTGCATACAGTGGATTATCATTTAGTTTTACAAGTGGTATGAAAGATGTAGTGAGGTTTATCATAGCATATACAAATGTTTCCATCTCATAATATTTCCTCTTTTTCTTTTTTTCCCTTCTCATCTTAAGGTTTTGAAGGCACAAACTCAAGCTAAGAAGAAAGGATTTTCTGATGTCATATTCCTTGATTCAGTAAACAAGAGATTTCTGGAGGAGGCCTCGTCTTGTAATATTTTCCTTATCAAGGTATCAATACAAGCGAAGTTAGTTCTCTAATTGAACATTGTCAAAGGTTTTTCTTCTATATTATATATAAATATTTAGTTTGAAAATATTTCTAACTAATTTTCAGCTTTTAATGTATAATGGTTCCATTCCATGCAGTCTTATAAGTGTATATACAAAACTAGATTATCCTGAATGAACAAGAAAAAGTGGAATTTCAAAATCACTAATTGAAAAATAAAATTTCAACACCTCTAACTGAAATATAACGTTTACATTGATACCGTTTTGCAGTGATAAAATTACTTCTCACAAGTATCAAAGAATTGTAAACGACCGATGGATATCAATGACCACGTGGCGAGTCCTCAAAAACTTAAAGTTGAAGGGGGAGGGGGAAAAATCTCTTGTGCTAAACTTCACTTAAATTCATTATAAAATATCCCTGCTTTTCAGTTTGTTCAGTGGGATAACACTGAATATGTAGACTACCTAAGATGGTAGAGGAAATTGTCTACGTGCCTGATTCCACACTGATACTTCTATTTATTGTTGCAACTGCAAGGCTGTGGATTCGAGTCTTGTTACCGATCAGGGAAAAAAAGGAATATAGTTCCATTCTTGCAGTAAATGAATTTAGCATCTTACTTGCACTGCAAAAGATTCCTTCAGATATTTTTAGAAATGAAGCAGCTGGAAGACCCTTAGAAGAAGCACTAAGAAAATGTTTGGAGTACAAAAGCTGCCTCTAAATTTTTTTTTTATCAGACAAAGTCATGAATGCTTTGGTGACATGGGATTCTAGTCATACAATTTTATTTATTTTGTCAAAAAAAAGAGGGTTAAAAAGTTTGCTCTATCCAACACTTTTCATAGGAGTTTCCACATACCAAATCATTCTAGCAGAGTGTTATCTTTGAGAAACTTAAACCATTTACATTCCCCTTGGCATTATCTTCAATTTAACACCGATCTGACTAATCATTGTCGTATGTCAATCACAAAAATAAATGCACTTAAAAAATCACTATTAGTTTAGACATTAAAAAATTGGGAGTTATAATTATCCAATTAAAAGGATACTTGGATCACCTCATATCCTCGAAGTTCCATGCACATACAAACTACCTTTATGAATTGGCTGACGTCCAAACTCACTCCATAGAGGAAAAAGTGTCCTAAATAATAGGAGTACACCCCCTTTTGCACTAGCAAAAATATATAAAAATAATAGAAAAAACTTAAATAAGAAGCAATAAAACTAGAAGAAAGGGATTGGAGGCAACTTTGCAACACTTATTGCTTATGCATTAAGTATAATATATAGCTTAAAATTTGTTTTGGCTTTTCGGCATACCTCTCTTGTACAGTCAAGTCTTTTCATCTATTGAAAGTTAACATTCAAAAAAATATATACCTTAAATAACTAAATAAAGATGATGTGAACCAACTTAAATAACATATATAAATATATTTATTATATAGAATAAAGAAAAGTACGAGGGCCAGGACCGGGCTAGGCCTAGTACTGTCCAAGCCCGGCCCTTAAATTTCAGGGCCTGCAAAAAAAAAAAAAAAAAACAAGAAGAAGAAGTCCATGCCCGGCCCTAGGGCTTTTTCTTAGAAACGAAAGCCCTTGTTTTAAGGGCTTTTTGAGTGGTCTGGGCCGGGTCCCCTTCTCTTAGGGCCGAATTGATGTTTTACAACTTTGCTAAGCTTGTTTGTTGGGTAGTATTTCATGGAAGAAATCACTAGTGAGGACGCCAACATTAGTTGGTTTATAAACTATAAGTTCAGTGTTCTGGCTAAGAAATCACTAAGAGGATGGCACTTCTCATGTTCTAGTTGTTCTACTGCATGCAGGATAATGTTATATCAACTCCATCTACACAGGGAACAATTCTGGCTGGAATTACACGAAAAAGCATCATTGAAATTGCTCTTAAATATGACTATCAGGTAACTACTCTTCAATGTCTTTCATAGATGAGACTTGTTTATTTGTTTATGATTTTATTTTAGTGAAATAATACCATTCTTATTTATCTTGAGCTAGATAGGTGCAAAGGGGAAAAAACCCTCTGTTCATGAAGGTAATGAACTGGAAATCAACAGATACATCAAGATGGAAAATCTTCAAATAAATAACAGTTCACCATGTTGTTTGCTTCCTCTTCTGCCGACTTGCTTGCCTAATGGAAGGAAACATGAAACAAATCCAATAATACCTTAGTTTCAATTACACTGACCTGGAATCTTCATTGTTTTTTTTATGCTTCCCCTGGCCATAGCTGACACATTCTTTGGGTGGCCTTGTTTTTAGTTTAAATTGATGTCATTAGCCTTTTTAGTTTATTCGAAACCAAAAAAAAGTATAGGAACAAAAATGTTTTTTGCTTCAGCCATAGCAAACTGGATTATTAGATGACATAAAAATGTAAAATTAAGAAATGTTTTGCTTCAGCTGTAGCAAACTGAGTTTTTAGATGGCATAAAAATGTAAAATTAATCTTACTTTTAAAGGATAAGAATTAATGAAAATAATACCTTTTAACTTTTAGATGGTCATTCTATCATGAATTTTTGTCACGAGAGGGTCTGCATGCCCTAATTACTATGAGAAACTTCTTTCATGCATCAGTACATGCATGCATAGGTGTATATACATACTAGTGACTGTCTCTTTTCTATTTCCCGTTAGAAACATCTTTGAGATTTCATTACATTTTCATTGAATTGTAAATTGTTTAACAAATCTTCATCAGGTTGAGGAACGTCCTGTACCTGTAGAAGAGTTGCTTAATGCAGATGAAGTTTTCTGCACGGGAACTGCAGTAGTTGTTGCTCCTGTAGGCAGTGTTACATATCATGGTAAAAGGTAAACTGCCTTAACTTATTTTCTTTGCATTTTCTTTCTGTTAAGAGTATGTACTTATTAATGCATTTAACTGTTAATAACTTGAATGACATAAATATAGTTAGTGCTGAAAAAGAATATTAGCATTTGAATATGCTTTTCCACATTTATCTGTAAGTAGGGATTCTCGCATCTCATATCATGTTTAGTATTTGCTTTTGTGACAAGTATTGTTCTATGGATTAAATCAGTGGCAATATGGGACACTTGTTGTCACTTTATCCACCACTTGGATGCTGTAAATATTACGGATTAAAACATGTATTTGAGGCTCTTGCTATTGTGAAAATCTCAAAATGATCATCATCAACAACAAATCCTTATCCCATCAATCTAGGGTTTGGCTATAAGAGTTACCTCTGGTTCAACACTTCATATAGTGCGAATATGATCTAGAAATGAACATTCTGATTTAAAACATTTATCTGAGGCCCTTGCTATAGTGATTATGCACGAACAAGTTTACATGGTTGGACTGCTTTTAAGAACATCAGAAGGAGCTACATATAGTCACACTCACCTCTCTTCAGCATTTGCTGTCTGCTTTTGTTTTTACTGCTCCATAATGCCCTTTTCGGTTTCGATATTTTTTCTTCCCACTATTTTTCTTTTCATAGATCAACAAGAATTTCCAGCTTATGATACAAAGAAAACAGTTGAAATGACAAGTAGACCGATTATGGTTGCCTGGCTAACAGACAGAAGTTTCTCCATCATTATATAATCCAGGTTACAGTCACTAGGTACTATTATTAATTTATGCAAGTGTCACATGTATTGAATTATATAAGAATCATTGTTCTAGAATGGACTTAATAGCTATTAATTATGTAGGGTGGCTTGCAGACTACCATACACGGTGTAGGAGTATGTAGGTTCAATATGGCACTACCATGGTATGTAGAAGCTACATACTCTTACACCGTGCATGGGAGTCCATGAGACAACCCTACATATTTAATACTAGCAACTTATATTTACTATGTCTTTGGATAGAATATTCATCATCATCATCGTCGTCGTCATCGTCATCATCATCAAACCCTTGTCCCAACTATGTTGGGGTCGGCTACATGAATTATATTTCTCTATTGCAATCTATCCTAAACCAAGTCCTTAGATAGGTTGCACTTCTTCAGATCTTAAGATATAATATGAATGGGATATCTAACTATTTTTGGGGAACGTCTACCTTTCTGCCTGGTGGGTTTTGACTGACATGCAACTGCCTTGGAATGAGTTGTTCTATCCTTAGTTGCTTGACATGGGATGCTCTATTTCTATATAAACTTTCAGCAACAATTTCAGATTTTACAGATTCTATTTAAACTTCTATGTCCATTTAATGTGATAAATTCTTGTCTTGGCAGGAAACTCGAATTTACATCTGGCCTTGTTTTTTTTTTTTGGGTGAATTGATAGGCTTTAATCCTTCCTTCCAAAGAATGAATTCAGTAAAAGTTTTTGGACCAATTGAAATTTTAACATATATGAATGGAACATAAAAAATGAACACAAGCTGAGTTTCAATATCTAGAAGCCTACAACCTTTCTCATCCAACATTAATTAGGAGCCCCACTATGATGATCTCATCATCAAAGCCTCATCATCATCATCATCAAAGCCTTGTTCCAACTATGTTGGAGTCGGCTGCATGAATTCTGGAAGAAACATTAAACAGAAGCAGCGATACATGCTACCATTTCATATGACAACTATAACGTGGTAGAGTGGTACTGAGTTCAGTTGCATCCAATTGTCCTGCAAAGAATGGGCAGTGTATATTTTGTGAGAACACATGGTTATCTGTTCTGCTTTTTGTTTGGGGTGGCATAGAAATCTGGAAGCTCATTTAGGTTGAATACTGTTTTACAGTGTCTTCTACTCATTAGTATAGTTTTGTGAGTGAGGTGGTGGAAAACAGTAGTCCACCCAATGCTCTGTCCACTTTTCAGCTTCCTAATTCCATAGCTGAATGGAAAACTATCAATGAATTTGGAGTGCAAAAATGCACTCTTAGTAGCTGTCATTATCATGACTTTTTTTATCGTGATGTCTTATTGTGAGGAACTTTCTGTGTTTCCTTTTACTTTTTACCCATCATGCATAACAACATATCCATGAGCAGGGTAGAATACAGAAGTGGAGTCCAGACGGTTTCTCACCGACTATACTCTGCCTTGACAAGCATTCAAATGGGTCTCGTGGAGGACACGATGGGTTGGACGGTTGAGATAGACTGAGCAATAACTTGTGTAGAACAGATAAACAAGGGAGACTTGACAAGAAATCTATAGTATTACCAGTTAAACTGAACTGGATAGTTCTGTTATTCCTTTTAGCGAGACATTGTGCTATGTATTATGATGTAATATGAAGTTACAAGCCTTAAAAGATGTCGAAGTGGTTCATTGTCCGTATTTCTATGACAGGTGCTGCCTGACTATGTTAATGTTGTTACAATGAATCACAAACAATAAAGATATAGATGTTATTTACTCCTGGACTCTTCATTAAGTGTGATTGTCTTGCCATGTTCCCATCAAGTAATAACAATGCTAGAGTTATATAAGACTCTCCTAGACTCTTCATTTTCCATCTTCCCTTGATTCTTATTGTATTAGAAGACATTTTTTTTTGTTGTCATGATGCACCATTCGGTGCATCAGGTCCAGCAATATATGTATAACACACCCACCCCAACCCACGCACGCACTCACCAACCATTCCAATATATGTAACACAAATTGGTATTTTGTATTGGCTACGACGCTGGGCCCAAGACTGTGGGCTGAACTTGGGCCTAACTATTAAGCGATAACTAACAGGCTGGAGTCAAACTACCTTCAGCCCGGCCCATTTGCAATCCTTTTAGTAGTTAGAAGGCTGATTATGAACCATGGACTTTTTTTTTTTAGAAAGAATAACCTAAATATATATATATATATATATATATATATATATATCCATCCTTCTAGCATGAGTTGAAAAATGTGTCCCAATTTTGCTACATTGGGACTCCAGTCCAGATCACCTCCCATTCTAGAGGATGCTGCTAATAATCTAGTCAGACCCTTCTTGTTTCTTCCTCAGATAATGATGCCAAAATGATGTCAATTGCATACTACTTTAACTCTAAACGGGGTTAGGCAATATGCACAGATCCCATTCATGCTGCCAAAGACTCTTGAGTGAGACCTGGGGTCCAAGGCTTCCTTCTAGAGACTAGTTATTTATTTTCAACTGTGTGTGAGACATGTGCAGAGCTCAATCCATAAATGGTATCTGGTTTAAGTCTCTCTCCTAACCGACCTTTTACCAACCAATGGAAAATTTTGGATATGGATGCACCTTCCATGCGTCCAAAGCGTCAATTTCCAAACGTGGCAAAATTAGAATTGCCCTGTGATTAGGTCCTGATTCTAGTTTATAGGGCACCCCACCAACAATGAATTGACACAGTCAAATTTGACGCTCATCTTGGACTTTATTAAATATTGGAATTAGATGCCTTTCTTTTATCGTCGACTTTGAGGCCTTAAAATCCAGTCAAACGAAATTTGATGGCCTGAGGTGGTCTACACTTTCTTACAAGTGCCCTACTTAAGTACTAACACCATGAGCTTAAAGTATAATGATGGTGCGATCTAATCAAGTTACTCCCCTCACACACTTACCCCAATGAATTGGCATAAGATCATATTAACTTGACACTCATCCAGCCGTCATTGGTCATTGGCCATTGGATTGAAATCCAAAAAAATGAAGTCTTTTAAAACTTTTGAACTTGAGGGAAGTAGATGGAGGGATTAGGATGATACAATGGGGGTGATATTTTGCACACCCATAGAACTCCTTGGAGACCTTTTTCATCCTCCACCTCAACCATGATTGCCGTGGTCCTGAGTAGGCCTAGGTTAATTCATTGCATCCATCAGACCATCAAGTTTATCGCACTAGATCATGTCTCCTTGATCCTGTATTTCTGATTTTGTAGTGTATGACAACTATCATAGCTGTTAAAAAAAAATTGCTGATGAAGCATCATGACAGCCTATTTAGTAAACACCGAACTGGGTGCATGCATCAGTGTCTAGAATAGTCTTGATTGATGTTGAGTTTGTTGGTTATAAACTTGAATAGTCCATGTCCAGGCCTCCATGGTCATGGTACTTGTCCTTTCAAACAGAGACGTGCATGTGCCTTGTGCTTGAACTTCTTGTACAGACGCTTGACTTTCTTCTGAAACTTGCAGTAGGCCAATAAGAGTTAGACAAGCAGCTAATTCAGGTATCAGCAAGTAAAAAAACTTGGATTAAAGACCTTTTCCAAGTGCTGTGGTTGTCTAATGTCAATGTCATTATCATTTGATACATAGATTTGAGTGCAGAGTGTTGTAGTGTTATTGTTGCAAAGATGGGGTCTATTTGAGACCACTGGGCGGGCGTGGTTTATGTCAATACTAGTATGATAAAAGCCTAGAGGAAAGTTGGGTTTAGCTGGATCATGGAAAAAAAATGATTGTGAAATGAGGGTTTTCAAACATGTGGGGACCTTGAAAGGAAAATAGAGAGAGATGTGTAAGGTAAGAAAAGACAAATGTCTGGAATGGAAACAGGGACTCGGATGGGTTAGCTGGTGGCCTACTAAGTTGACCATTTCTTGGTGTCTGTGTTGAAATACAAACCAGTCATTATTTATTTTATTTTTCCTCTAACATATAAAAGCTGTAAAGGTGAAAATTTCAAGCGCCCTTATCTCCAAATGACAAAAAACTTCATTGACTTCTATGGGGACGAGTAATGAACCAAAAAAACAAAACAAAAGAAGAGAAGGGAACTTTATTGACTTTTCACCTCATCCTCTCTCTGGAGTCGACCATTGCCCACCAAAGAATGAAAGGTTATTTTTTACCAGCTTATGGGGGCTACCCCCGAGCCCTTTGGCGAGGGAGCTTTCTGGTGAGGGGAGTCGACCATTGCTCACCAAAAAACAAAAACATACCCCCCACCCCCACCCCACCCCACCCCACTCCACCCCACCCCCGGGCTTGGGAGCTCTCGGGTGAGGGGAGTCGACCATTGCTTACCAAAGAACGCGCGGAAAACCCCCCCCCCCCCCCCCCCCCCCCAAAAAAAAAAAAAAGAAAAGAAAAAAACATTATTCCCTCTTCCCTACTTAGAAAAGGGCTAGACTGACTTAGAGATGCCAAACCAATTCATGGAAGGTTGGTGCAGTGCTTGCCATGATTCTGTGTCCTAACTATCTATCAAACTTATCTATTTTGAAAATTTTAGCAATCAAACTCAATTAAAATAAATACTCAAACTAAAAACCAATGAATGACTTTCAGTCAACACCTTTGAACGTCTGATGACTATCAATGGGTAATCTTAGCGTATTGAAAAGGATCTTCACCGAATTGGTAAAGGCAGAGGTCTGGTTTGAACCATGATAACATTTTTTTTTTATCTTAAAAGATTTTAAAATACATTTTTAGAAGTATTATAAAAAGAAATAAACAGCAATTTAAAATCACTCAAATTCTAAAATATATCTAAAAAGTTAAAATTATGCAAATACAATTTTAAAAAGGGATTTTAATCGAACAAATGTCCTAAGACCTTTTTTTGCTTCATAATAGTTGACATTTAAAAAAACTCATGCAGAATAATTCTTGCAATAGAGTACAAAGAAAAATGAAAATTTTTTCCCCTATTTGTGTGTGATAAATTAAGTAGGATATCGCATAAAATCCTGCCTTAGATTCCTATTTTTGAATCGACGTTGCTGTAAAAGAAATACTCTAACTTCAACCTACCTTCTTCCTCTCTTCTTTAAGCTGTTCATCTTTTTTAATTAACTTAATTTTTTCCACATGTGAGATTTCACCAGATGTAAGGATTGCATTATTTGTATGAGATTTTAAATTTTCCATCCATTCAAAAAGTAAAATAAATAAATTATACCACAAAACTCCCTTTCTTATGCCTCCAAAGAATAAGATAGGGTCCACATACCTCTTGTAATAAGTGAGATGGATGGAGTGGAGAATAAAAGAAATATTACATCAGGAGTTTTGGGTGAAGTATTTCACAAAAGCCAACACTATAAGGAGAGTTTCTCGATTTGGAGGAGAAGGTGAATATGTGCCAGAGTAAAGGCAAATTTGTAATTTCTACAACATTCTTTTGCAAACCGTTTTGCAAGAATTTTTAAAATGTAACTGGTATAAAGCAAAAGTCATGTCTCAAGACACCTGTACGTCAAACTCCCTTTAAAAACTGTGTTTAGAACTTTCTTTCATTAACATTTTAAAGATTTTAGTAAGAAGGAAGCTATAAATATGAATATGAGATTTACTTTGACATGTATTCTTTCTCAAATCTACTCTTTGGCGAGTTCTTAGAAAATCTTCCCTTATTTGAAAGGTTCTGCTTTTGAACATTATAGGTCAAATGATTCTTCAGAGGATATCAGGATATTCATTTTAAATTGAACCGAATTGTAATACTCAAATGGTTCCACTTCAACCAGATTAGACTGGTAGTCCTCATTGACTCTTGTCTAATCCACAAATCCTTTTTATTATTTGAAGTTTAAGTGTATCCAGACCAAGGAAGGGAGGAGGTTTTTTCAGTCTGGATTTTATGATATTTTTTATTTTATAATAGAACATGTTAGTTCTCACTCCTTGATTCTAAGTTTAGATCATATTGGCCTGTCGAGTGTCGACTTCTTTTAAATGCCAATGCTTGCCATAACCAAAACTCTAAAATTGACCAAAGGACATTTAGTTACATACTATTCAAGTAATTGACTCTTTAAGACCATGATCATAGATAACCTTTTCTTATTTGTGCATAACATATCTACTGGTCGGATAGTAGAGATGATCCCATCATACATTCTTTATCAAATTTGATGGTTAGAATTCATAGAGATTTAACCCAATTCAGATGCATAGAAGGTTTGGATTTCGGCTGGCCCAACCTTGTTTCTTCGTTTATGACTTCTAACGAGCTTATTAAATAAAAGCTATTTACAATAAATATATATTTTAATTTATTAATACATTGCAGGACAGATTTGGTATCACATATTATAAATTTTTTAAATTATACTGGATGGGAGGGAATAAATTCGCCCCGACTAAGACCGCATCCAACCTGATGATCCCATTCCCACCTGCACGTCCACAGGTCAAAGGGTTGAAATGGATTGCACAATGAGATCCAGTCTGGTATCAGTGGTTTACACAAAAGATCCTTACCGTTTCTCTCTTTTCGAATATTCCACAAAATACATTAACCACTCTTTCTTTATTAATCTTTAAGGTATTTGGTCATGCATGTCAAACGAGAGAGAAAAATATTCAGGTTTATTAGTTTTATAGTGGACCTAAGTTCAGAGATTCCACATTTTAAAATCTAACCGTCCACACCATTTGGCTTTTTTCTACTGGATGGTGATGATTGATCGTCCATTTTCTGACCATTAACAGAAGGATTAGGACCCATCAAGTCAAAGTCAGTGGAACTTGCCCATCAATCAAAGATCCTTTATCTCCTTAAAATAATGAACAAGAAAGTAGATTGTCAGATTTTCCAAGATTGGCTAAACCGTTGTTTTCCAAAGAAAAACTGTGGGAAACTAATCCCAATTCCCAACAGCCGATTTTTTTACCTTACCCATGTCTCATTGATGATAAATCAAAACATTAGTTTATAAAATACGTAAATATATTAATTATTTTACTGATTGTTCACTTCTTATCCCACTGTTTTTAGTTTAACCCTCCGTCTCTCTCTCAAACTTACTTATCAGAAAGTATACAGCTTCTAATTTTTACAAAATTTGACATTTATTTTACTTTACATTCTCCATAAATTAATTCAAGAGGATTTTATTGGGAAATTCTCATTATATGGGTATTGTACGAAATAATGCCTCTTAACTCTGACAGCACAAACGAGTATTTGAGAGGAATGACGCTGGTGTCGCTCGTCTTTAATTAAGCGACGCTAGCGTTACTCTACATAACTACATGAGGAACTATTTCCTACCGCATGAGTTAAGAGGAATTATTTCGTGCAAACCCCACCTAATGAGAATTTTTCAATAAAATCCTTATTATTTATTCAAACACACCATGACACCGTTAAAAAGAGAGTAAAAGAATAACATCATAGGCTAGATGAAAATAAGAATTAGAATCCAATGCCTATCTTTGAATTACTTCCTAGCTGGGATAGTCTGGATCATAGTATGGATCACCTCCATCGACGGTGGGGGCCACCAGATGATCACTCTCAATCGATAAAAAAAAAAAAAAGGTTCATGTAGGCCCTACACGTGCCCAATTAGGGCATCGGGAAACTGTTCATCTGAACCATATGATGCACTAGTCTTGATGTGGTTGGGTTTGTGTGATCATAGGATTGCCAGCACCAGCAAAATGGAGTGGCGCGCGGCTTAGGTGGGGGCTGCTGATGTATGCATGATATTTATTCTAGTGTAAGAAAGACAAGGAGAAAAAACCCTATTCCCCTGCTCTGGCATGTTCAATTCTTCCAATTTTTAAAGCAAAGTAGCTCATCTTTAGGCCAACCCCAGTTTTAAATATGTAAGATTTAATTCTCCAAGAGACACTGCCTTTCCTTTCTTTTCTCTCTCTCTCTCTCTCTCTCTCTCTCTCTCTCACACACACACACACACACACATATAACAACATCAGCACACCAGGGAAAGAGAGAAGAGAAAGTCATGGGAAGAGCTCCTTGCTGCGACAAAGCCAACGTAAAGAAAGGTCCTTGGTCACCTGAAGAAGATGCCAAGCTAAAGGCCTTCATTGAGAAGCATGGCACTGGCGGCAACTGGATCGCTCTACCGCAGAAGATCGGTAGGAATCTCTCTCTCTCTCTCTCTCTCTCTCTCTCTCTCTCTCTCTCTCATATGTGAGGAATTAGAGTAAATTGATGTTAAGTAACATGGGTTAATTTTGGTGAAGGCCTCAAGAGATGCGGGAAGAGCTGCCGCCTTAGATGGTTGAATTATCTTCGCCCCAACATTAAGCATGGAGGTTTCTCAGAAGAAGAAGAAAACATCATTTGCAGCCTCTATATAAGCATCGGAAGCAGGCAAGCTCATCAATCCATACTTTATAGATATACATATATTTACATGATCATTTCTGGTCCTTAAGTCATTTGATGTTTCTATGAATTTTACTAGTATCATATCTTACCTGTCCTCTTTCTTTTGAACAAAAAGGTGGTCTATAATAGCAGCCCAATTGCCAGGTCGGACCGATAACGATATAAAGAACTACTGGAACACAAGGTTGAAGAAGAAGCTCTTAGGCAGGCAGAAGGAACAACAGCTTCAAAGACCATGCAACCTACAGCAAGAGCTAAAGAAAGCAAGCCAGAATTTCATAGCGCCCACTTCTGCTAGCCAAAACGTGTATTGGCCTGAGCCGCTTGCATCCAATATTGCTGAGCCATACCCATACCAAGACCCTCATCTCAATGATCATGCCTCCACCAGAAAACTACTGATTAGGCTTGGAGGAAGACTCTCCAATACCAATCAGTCGCCCAATATGGAAGGGGTGAATCTGCAATCCTCTCTTGATATTTCCACATTCCAACGCCTCCATGAAACCTCCATGAGTTCCTTCAATGAAACTTCCTCTCCATTGCTGAACACCCAATACAGTACCAAAGGCATAGGTATGCCGATATCGCAAGGTCCTAACAGTTTCCCTGTCGAAATTGGCGATATGATTTATTGCAGCCCGCAGAGATTAGACGTTCTGGACTCTTGTTATGGAGTGGGAATGATGAATCACAGCAATGAAACTAGTTCAGCTGAAAGAACAAGTTGGGGCGATATTGGCAATTCGGTCTACCCTTTGCCGCTCGAAGATTACCAACAAGGGATGCTCCAAGAATGCCTAATCAATGAATCGAGGTACCTGGCGTCACAATGAGGTGCACTGTACATTAATGGTGTAAATTTGTAGCAGTAGTGATTGTGGTGTTGGGTTCTCATCAAAAGAAAATTTCCAAATAAACTCACTCGAGATTTGTTTAGTTCGTCGATCAACTAGGGCTTCAATTCACTTACTTGGTATAGAGTGAGTTATTTTGAATATGTTGGAGTGGTTTGTATCTTGTCTTTCATTTCTTGTTATTTCCTTGCTTGCTTTGTTAAACCCTAATCCTACTTTCTGGCTACTGATGTTTATTTCATTGGGTAAATGAGACCAGTTTGTATATGGAGGAATCTTTAAGAACTTGAAAGCCAAAAGGCTCTGCCGTTACTTGCTGGAATGAGTGTACCATGTGAAGTATGGGTAGAGATCGGTAATGTCTTCGGAGCTTTATTTTTTTCACTTAAATCTCATTTCCACATGCAAGGTACGTGGTTTTTTTTTTTTATCACATGGGTCGACATGTTTTTTTGCCATAGGACACTGCAAATCCTAGGAGAAGGAACTAAAGTACAAACGGCCCTTTGACATTTTGGCAACACATTGCTGATCTCTAGCAAGTTGGGTATCTAAAATGGGCGCATTCCTTCACTTTTATTCCCATGGCTGCTGTAGGTAGTCAGCTGTTGGAGCACATTCTATCACTTATATATTCTTATTGCTTGTACTTCGGAAATAAGAGAACATTGGATAAATGGGTGGGTTGGTCTATGGTCTTTTTGTTGATGAAATTAGAACTCAAAACTAGAAATCCATTCAGGTGTACTCCTTTTAATCATTAGAGATAAGCATCCAGTAAAGGGACCTTTTCAAACCTTGGATGCTGCCCTGAAATTCTTTTCAGTTCTATTTCAACACACTAAGTCTTCCAGAGGAGAGGCAGGGTACGTAGCTAGGTTTGAGCCATAGCTGGAACGTTGACATGATCAACAGTTGCTTCTTAAGAAAAGTCTGCATAGGGTAGCTTGGAGAGTAGATCAGGATTACCATACATTGCATACATCATGCGTGGGGAGAGAGAGAGAGAGATTCTGGTGTGAACCTCGTGAACCTCCACACATAGTGGACTCACCTGTGGCGCCCACTTTGGCCATGCCAATTTTGGGGGTTGGGGCATGGTTGGCGGATGATCCCAGTGAAGCTTATACATTGGAAAATATCAACTTCATTAGATCATCCTAAATCCCAATTAAAAGAAATCGTTCTTTTGGTTTTCAATTCACTGGTGGGTGCATGAGAATCGCTACTTATCTCACCCAAGGTTTAAACCCTGAGTTTGCCACCTCTTCCTACTTGCGTGGGCTTTTTTTTTTTTTTTTTTTGGCTTATGCAGGCTGGCTTTTTCCGTGTGTGTTGGGGCTCTCTCTTGGGTCTCAGCCCCCGTATGGAGACACTCCAATTTTTGTATGATGGGTAGGGAGCCCTCATAATTTCCATAGTGATCATCATGATTCATGATCCCATGTGAATGGACCTCATCATCAGGATTGAATAAACCTTATCCATTAGAACTCTTTAGATTCATCATTCATCATACTCCAAACATGAATCTTTTATCAATGCTGGGTCGCGTGGACCACCAAAAACCTGGTATATGTGCAGTTGTGTTTGAAAAGAGATGAATCTCAAATCAATGTTCTGTCGGGTGGACCACCAACTACCTGGTATATGTGTGGCTGTGTTTGAATTTTCACTTTTTCATAGATGCATTTGGCTGAAAGCATTTACTCACATATTTACTGTTCTTCGTGTATCACGCTTTGCCTGTGAATCATTATTGTTGGTGTCTATTGTCATCTATGCCTTCATGTGCAGGACATCAAGCAATTCGCAAACAATGTTCTTGGATTTCTTTCTGTTTCTTAAATACGTACGTAAGAATCCAAGAAATGGGAAATTGCAGCAACCTAACAGCCCCATCTACAAGTACACCTAATAATAGCACGATACAGAAAGTAGGCAGTCCTTCCATATATAAATATTCTTATTAGAGATTTCTACCTGCTCTTTGAAAAAATTGAGCAAAAGACATTTAATTCATTAAAATAAAGAAGAGAAATCTGCTTGCAAGCTTGCGGCTTTGAATTTTCAATGTTCTTCGGAATTCAAAAGGGTGTTCTTTGGAATTTTGCATGTTCTCCGAGCATGTGGCGAAGGATTAATTCCGACCAAACTGAGTGGCCATTTTAGAAGCTTTTCAGTTGTAGTCGGGCACTTTCCTACGAGAATTAATGGTGGAAAGTGATTTTCTCAATCCCATTTTGTAGGGTTAATTCAAGAGAGGAGGAGCAATGGAAGTTTCGGTTTTAATTGAGTGACATTTAGTTACTGTCTTCTTCTTTGGTGGGGATCTTCTCTCATGTACATCGATCTATTGATGGCGGATGCCTTGGCCAAATAAGGGGTTGATAAGATTTTTGCTTTGAAGGCATCCCTTAATTAACTCTCACATGTGTTGGGTATATAGCTCTTGGGTTGTTTTTTTTTTTTTTTTTTTTTTCCTTTTTTTTAGCTTTGTATGGTGTAAGATCCATCTCCTTTAATATAATTCTGCAGTTACTGACTAAAAAAATTCAATGGCAAATGGCTTGCATCTTCAAAATGCTTTCTGGAAAACTACTTCCATGATTGCTTGAATTAATCCAAAGAAAGTTATATATAGAGAGTATACATTTGAAATGTTAATGGACATTTATGATGATCAGATTGGAACTCAGGAAATGGAAGCTTTTCTAAGAATTTGAAAGCTTGTTGGATATAACTGAAAAGGCTGTCTGGGAGTGAAAGGATGCTTGGGAAATTGTAAGGTTTCCTACGAATAATGTGAAATCTGTGTAGCTGAACTAAGTAGCTAAGATAACTACTACTAAGATCATTTCTCTATGTATATGATGCTTGAAGATGAGAAGTGGTGTGATGAAGTTGTAAGTGAACAAGATGGTAAACTGGTAATGAACATTGGAGTCTCTTCCAATGTTTGGGAGCAGGAGCTTAATATTTTTGTGAATGGCTCTTTGGAAGATTTTTCTCACTTTGATTTGGGCGTGTGTAGCCCATTCAAGTTGAATTTTCCTTCACTTTTGTTGTGGGTTTTTACTTTCTTTTGGGTTAATTGAACAAATTAAGTTGTGATAATAGATAGCCCCCTTTTGGATTGTAGATGATTTATATTAATTTAATATTAGAGCAAACTGATTTACATGAAATCCTCATGTTGATAATTTCTCACGAGGCTTTTATAGCCCGAATTGATGAAAAATTGGATGTCTTGGACTCAACATTGTGTGCCAAGCATACATGGGCCCATGTATGATCAACATCGACGAATGGCCCTATAGGCTACGTCGGTCTCCTCCGTATGTAAAAGAATTTGCCTCAAAATTCAAAGTGTAGGCTAGTATAAAATGGGGGCCTTTTCTCGAACTTGAGTGGTAAATTCGTAATTTCATCCTTTCATGTGCCCATTGGTTGAATGTCACCTCACTAATAAGGTAGAGTGAAGTAAAGCCTCCTTTTACCAGACAAGAAAAAACTTGATGTTATATCAAAAGTATAAAATTTCAAAAGTTTCTCATTCATTTTCAAAAATATAAAATAAAAAAAAAACAACATTCTCATGCCATTAAAAGACAAAAAATCATCTACTTTTTACCCAAAAAGTCAAAAAATTCATTATCAAACCACCAAAAATAAAGTTTCATCATATTATGATTAGACCCCTAATATTTTATTCTCCACCTCACCCTACAAGTATTTTTACCCAACAAATCCTAAGGAGAGTAGTTAAAATTTGGATTGTTATCTTCTCTTTTTTATGTAGAGAAGTCATGTATTAATAAAAGTACAATGATTCTGGTAGAAATGTAGTGCCTCTTGAAATTCCACGCAACATTAGAGCCACGCGCTAGTACCAATCTTGTGATAAGGTCGGCCATGGTCCTGTATTTTATGTCTTTACAATAATCTGGATGTCAATTTTTTCCTCCAGCACTCTTCTCGTTGGCACATCATCTAAACGTCACGATCTCACTAAATGATGACCACTTCTAGAAGAATCATGACATATCTCATCTATTGGGGCACCAACAACGACAAACTTAAAAATATTGTGTTAGACAGTGATCACCAACAAAGCATGGCGATTGTTTCTGCCAAATATCGATCAATTATCTTTAGAGGTCAATGAGTCTACTCTTTTTATTATCAACTGCATGATCCTTTCTATGAACGGATCATGTGATTGTTGCAAGAGGGTATTAGAAACACAAGAATTGGTTAAAGTTGTGTTAGAGATGATAAGATTGGTTAGATATGAGGATTGGTTACCTTAAGATAAAGGAGTTTCGGGGTGTTTGGAAATAAGATATTTTACTATATTATCTACTAGTTTAGAATGCAATCTATTCACTTGTTAATAAAAGGTACATGGGATCTTTATGGACATATAGTGCTTCTTGAATCTCCACAAAATCTAAATTCAATGAGCCATAAGAAATTCTTCTACATTGTAGAGGATGACTCTTGAGGACACCTAAAATCCCGAGTCAAATAGATCCAAAATACATAAGGGCCTGTTTGTTTTCTTAGCATATATAAGAATTGAATAATGGGAATTCATGCTCAAATGAGCACCACCAAGGGCCTATTCCTTTACAAGAATTCCTAGAATTTACAAAATCTGAGATGTTGGAATTTTGAAATGCTAATGAATTCTTACATTCCTAAATCCCATGTTTCTTTCATACCAGAATTCATGTCTGAGAATTTCATTCAACCTAAATTTCAATATGATAGATTTGCTACTTTAGAAGAAAAATCTAAAATCTGTGGCCTTTGGTGATTTCTCGTGTATGAGAGAGAGAGAGAGAACAGAAAGGTGGCTCAGAAATAAATCAAGTGGGTGAAAGTAGTCTAGAGGAAGAAGATGATCAAATCTCTCTCGGAATGCTTGGAGTTGCAAGGAAGTCTCCCCGTAATAATTGGATTTGAAAATGCTAAAGTAAAGGCTAGCATTTTGGAATTCCATCTTTTTGGAATTTTAAAATGCTACTTGCCTTTAAACACTGGAAAGTTTCATAAATGAACTAAAATTTCTAATTGGAATCCAGGAATTCTCAAACAGCCTAAATTCTTATAAAAAATGCTTGTAATAAAACTAACCCTTAAAAAGTGAGGGGTGAAGGATATGAAGGGCAATCATACGAGACTTCAACTTTTATTTAAGTCAGTGGGGGTGATGGTTGAGTATTCATTTATCTTCTTCCCTTGATCCAGTCTTCATTAAAAGGAGGCGATTTGATTGTCATTTTTCAGACTTGCTTCTTTTTTTTCTCAATTTTAACCATTTTTAGAAATAAAAATATAACAATACCTATGTATTCAATTACACCAAACAAACTGGCCATAAGAATTCATCTTCTTCAACCATGACTTCCTCTTCCTCTGAAGATAGTCATCAGACATCGGCGGTTGCAACCTACCGTTGTCCTTTTCTTTTATGAACCTATACCAATATATTCTTTTGAATGGTTCAAGAAAGGAGCAGGGTCTCATACTATATATCATCATTAATGGACTTAATTTAGCGCTTGATATCATGATTGAGCGGTTTAGTTAACTCTCATTTTGGATAATGTGCTTATTAACTCTCCTTTGTTCACGACTCTCTTGATAGTTTTTCCATCCCACTTGGGAAAAAGTCCTTTTGAGTAAAAATTCTTTCCTAGTCTTTTTTTTTGTTCTCTCTTTCTGAAGGAAACTAATTTAGTTCAAATCATCTCGTTTATTTATTTTCTCTTCTTTTTGTGGATTTGTGAGCAGAAGTCATTTGGCACTTTTCAGTAACTGTTCCTTTCAAAATTGTGAGGTGCCCAGTGATGAAGACATCAATCCATCACATAAGATGGACGGTTCCAGATCAAAATAAAACCTGAAGTAAATAGCAGTTCCAGCTCAACTATACTGTTGCAATTCAAAATAAATCTCAGCTAGGCAGTTTCACAGTTCCAGATTTTCAGAGATCATTTCTAACTGAGAATCATCTGGGAGTATTCAAATTTCCTGAACTCACTCATTATGTAACTGTATGCATCTATAAAAAAAATAACTTCAGCTCTCCTTGTCTTTAAGGAAGAAGGTACAGCATAAAGATCCTCCGTTTTCTATACTTTATTTCCCAGATGTTAACTTGTTACCAAATGTAGGTTGAATATATGCTCAGAAAAGGGTTTTACATATAAGTCAATTCTCAAGAGGATGGGGTTGCAGTTGCTGATTGGATTTGTAGAGAATGAAGGTGATGATAGTTGCGAGTCGGCTTACCCGTTTAACCCAACCCATTGAAATCTCTAATAACTCATTAACTTTATTTGTGAGAATGACTCCTGTCAACCCAAAGAAGAAATAGACAAATTAAGAAACTTGTGATAGATGATACATCATGACAACAGCGAAGAAACGACCCTCAATTGATGCTGTACTACTTTTCCTTGCATGTCTACTAAACAATATTAGTAGACCCATTTGTTTATTAATGAAAAAGACAGTCACTAATATGGGGATTCTCATTAATTTTGTCGTGTCTTAAGACTACTGTTGATACATTCCCTCCCACCTTATTGTTATTAGAGCATTATAAGAGTCTACAATAGCAATTGGTTAATGATTCTCACTCCAAGAAGAAGATGCTGGCTGGGGCTTTGTCTGGGTCTAGTTGAGTTGTCAAAGGCATATAAAGAGATAAGGATAGTTAGTGGGATAACATCTTCTTCACTTGGTTTGTTTTCTTCTGATCAAGGTAAGATTAATTAATACAAATTATGGTTGAATTCCTTTTATTTTTTGTGAAGTGAACTAGATGGCTCATGTCAAGACAACACTGATAATTTAGGAGAATATGTTGAGCAGAATAAAAGCTTTGAGGCAGATGTTGTCAAAAGAAAGATCCGTATCGATTATAAACCCCCCAGAAATGACTGGACCTTTTGCACTTTTTTTTCTTGTCCGGCAGTGTCATTGAAGCATCGGAAGGAACAAAATTCAAGCTCTCACTAGGAGCCTGGTTTGCAAGAATTTCTCACAGAGAATTCTTTATGTTGGAAGTATGGTAACCTCTGTCCTGGCCCCTGGGGGTTTGAAAGCTGCTGTTTGGGTTTGTAAGTTTTTAAATTTCAAACTTGTATCAAGTTTTGAAATCTAGGGATGGGACCCGGGGCTGGAATGATCCATGTGAGATCAACCTGGGTATCAAGTTTGACCCCAAAATCCCACGACCCTAATCCATTCATCCGTGGCACACAAGTTTAACAGCATAATCGAAAAAAAAAAAAAAAAAATCAATCCTCTATCAAACAGCAATCAGCCAGTCCATGTTCCAGTTGGTTGGTAGGCCACTGGCCCGGAAACTACAATCCCGCCGCTCATGGTAGCAGGCCCCACCACACCATGCCCATGTGTCTATTCTCTAATAAAGAAATTAGTAGTTAGGATTAAATAATGAATAAATCAGAAATTATAAAATGATGCAAGGTTGGTTGATGAGAATCCAACAAAGCAAGGACCCACCATGAAGACATTGCAAATGAACCATTGGAACTTACTGTTGAACTCAACTAGAACACAACCATGGATGAGCCAGACATAGCCAACAATAACATCCACTAGCAACATATTGGGCCCTTGTGAGTAGTTAAGCGGATACATTGTTTTTTTCATAACCCAGGGTATCTTCGCCCATGTGAATAGTTAAGTGGATATATTCCAGGAGCCTTTAGTCCTGAGCCCGAGGGACACTTGATTTTGGACAGTCGAGAATTAATCCCCCGAGGCACATGCAAACCCTCTTCTCCACATACACCGGATAAAACTATGGGAGGTGAACAACGGAAATAGGTGTCCAGACACAAGACCTCTATGCTTCCTAGGCGACAAGTTCCGACCAGGCCTGTACTATTTATATACAGTGGATACATATAGGGCCAGCCTGTACTATTTACATATCGGGTGGGGTTACCAAATAAAAGCACGGACACGAACAGCTTTCAATCCAGAGCCAGCTCCACTCAAGTTGGACAAGGTGGTCCTTAAAATCTAAAACCTTCAAAGGATCTTAACTGGCTAAGTACGGGGAAAGCATTGACCAGTTCTGGACAGAGCCAAAGCTTGTCCACTGCTAACCCCTTTGGCACAGGTACAATAGATATGCCCATGTCCAAACCCATTTCTAGAATTATTTGTTCATTTGGATTCAAACATTAGGGCTCTACTCACCCATTCAGATAGAAGTAGGACCAACCCCTTTAATTATTGAACCCAAAAATAGGTATCTTGTGACAGTTCTTTCATGATTTTATCAACCTTGCCAATGCTGCTATTTCTTATCCATGCATGTCTCGTATACCTTTCCTCTGCACTTTGTTAGCCAAAAGTAGACCAGACACAATGATCCCCGACGAAGCATGTGCAATTGGAGCACGATATAAATGGTGCGAACCATATTTGATAATGTTTGCTTCAGGTTTGACAGGAGCTCTAAATTAATATGCATTGTGAGAGTCAATCCTGAGCTCGAACTCAATTTCGTAGCATCAAGCCTAGATCAACTTAATTCAAGCCAATCAGAAGCTGGGCTAAGCTTGGCTCAAGCTCAAGGTGGCTTGTTTAAGGTTCAACCCAAGCTCAAGTTGGCCTAAGCGCAGCTCCGTGGGTTTACATCCCAACAGCAGAGACAGTAACACACAAGTGCTCCAGTTATCAATCATGCCGAGTGAAAACTCACAGTGAAGCCCATTTCATAGTCCCATAGATTAGGTTGTAAATGGATCAGATTCAGGTTGGTCCGCCAAAAAGACAATCCATAGATATATAAGCGCATCTCGATCTGATTTGGGAAGAAACATTTTCCTAAAAAAGCTGTATTCCAAAAAATATATATATATATATATATATATCTGCCGGAACATGTGGTCTTCAGTTTTTTATACTGCATACGCTAATTTTGATTATACTCTGTTTTGCTAAAACAAAAGAGAAACACCAAGCATGAATCTTCTGAAAATTAAGAGATTATGGAAGTAAAGATCTTTCACAGTGCAGTAAACTTCTATTTTTCGTACCCATTCCAAAAGGTCAAGCTAACAAAAGAGTCTTGTGCAACAACAGCAATGGGAAGAATAAATAAACCTAATTTCAAGAATGCATCAGAAATTCATCATTTAATACAGACTTTTCCTTCTTTCTTTCTTTTTTTAATTCAATCAACTAATAATAGTTCAATTTTATGATATAGAACAGAATATATCAAAATTGGGAGGTAATCTTACCAAACAAATTAAATCAACCAACAGGACATGTTTTGGCATTCATTGTTGTTTGAAGACATTGAGATCAAGTATATGAACTGAGGTGGAAGATTTGGCAGCTTGGCTTGTAAGACCGCTTGCTTGCTGCCTGTTCAAACTTCTTGAGAGCAACTTCATTCTCTTCCAAGCCGGTCTGAACAAAATACCTTATCCACCAATTGGAGCTCCGAAGCTTGGCCTTAAAGGAAAACATTTGTGTGGCATTACTTAATTGAAATGGCATCACACACATGACAATATTAGCACACCTCAGAATTTTTCACATTAGATGACCATGCGAAGTTATGAATTAATATGAATATCCGGCAGTAACAATTCTTGGAATTTTAAACTAGATTCGCTTTTCCTAGGTAAAATAGAGACAAATGAAATTACAACAAAAACACAAGTCACAAGATCATTTACATCCTCTAATTTCACATGTTCATGACTCACTCTCTATCTTCCTTCTTTTTCCCTGATATTAAGACGAACAAGCATGTTGTTGGAAGATGGTATTTATCTGACAAATTTATCACAAATTTTTTTTACTCATTAATATTTTTTCCTACGAAAACCGATCTCCTCTTCCCTCATTTCTTTTTCATATTCAATATGTATCATACCTAAATTCCTTAATACTTGTACTCTGTTGAGGCGACAAGTATAAATGGTCCAACTTATACTTTTAATAGCCTGACTCAGAAACCTAACCTCAAGGCAATGTCACACGCTAAAAGACAAAGCCAAATTTTTACACATTATTATTTTAGCAAACTTTTTTTCCTTCTTTTAATTTCTGTGGTACACTTTTGGAATGAACTTGCCACCAGTATTTTTAGAAGTGTATGGGGCTTATACCTTGAAGCTCACATCAAAAAAAGGTGTTCCAGAATAGCATTTGGGGCTCAAAGCTAATGGTATGACAGATGCTTTAGCTAAAGCAATAAGGATGATAGGGTCTTGATGTTGGTAACTTATATAGTTTGGTTTTGTTGATTTGTGTTGGGTATAACACTCTTATACCAGCTCTTTTCCTTTTGTGTTGGGTATAACTCCTTTACTCATTTTATAATTTTACTATTGCTGATAATAAAAATACACTTCTTCATATAAAAAAATATATATCAATATTTTTTTTCGCTTCACAAGGGGACTTTAACTCACACACACTACACGTGTCCATAACCAGCTGGCCAACAATCCAGGAAATATATATATATATATATATATACATATGAGAGATGCTCTAACCTTACTATGAGAGATAGTGGTAGGGTACTCATCAGTACAATAGGATGGCCAATATTGCAAAACATGATTGATCAAAAGTATGAGCGGCATTAGGTCAATAATATAAAGATTAGACAAGGTCAAGACATGGGGTGCAAGAGGGTCTCAAGTGAGGGTTTGATGAGGGAAATGCAGTGAGTTAAGGGCACATACGGGTTGAAGTGTCAATCGCTAGAGGTAGGGTCATAGCGGTCAGGGCTTGTCAATGGTAAAGAAGAGCTCAAGTTTTCAGCAAGAAGTGTCTTCACAGTGGCTCTTAAAAATAGACTCAATGAGTCATAAAACAAATGGATTCAGAAGTTATAAGGAATATAGATAGGGGTTCTATTGTGATTTATGCATAAAGAGAGAGGATTACAATTGTCTTAAAATAAAAATTGAGATCAGAGGTTAAGAACTTAAGATGCAGGTAATTAGAACCTAGTCTTGAGTAAATTTAAGGGCCCAGATTGGAGGAAGCCAATTGCTATAAGTAAAACATAGGTTTCAAGCCTTTTTTTAGGGATGAAAGACGTATGCAATAGGAAATCTGCAGTACTAAGTGAATTTGGGATTCTGCTAAGTGAATTCTGATTTCTTTGTTATCTTTCTCTACTCTATTACATTTTGCCTCTGCATTGGGTTGTAAAAGTGATTTAGGAAGACATTATCATTATCCAATCCACTGGTTTAGGTTTGCAAATATGGCATCAATATCTTGTTTGACCTCAGTTATGCAACATATATTGAAGTGGTTGGCAATGATGCACATGAAGTTTGTATAATAGTGCAAGTAATGGCCTACATGGAAGCTTATGATCAAGTACATGGGGCTGAACCTATCCATGAACTGTTCAGATCCGCTAAGGACCCAAACAGCCCCCAAATATGCAGTAATTCACTATAACAGGGGCTTTGTCAAAACAGAAAACTGCAGGGGGTTCTATGCAATACCAGAACTTTCAGTGCAGAAATTTACAGCAATTAAGCAGTTTCTCGGCCTCACTCAAATGGGTCAAAAACAGCCCAAATCCAACAAAGGCCTTCACCACCTGGGTCACGCATGCGGGTAGTTCACTTCATACTGGTGGGGTCCAATGCATCAGATGGTCCACCATCTGGGCATATGCATGGAGGGATCTAGACGATTCTGCGGAGTGTAATTTTCCCTTTTTGTAATATTTTTTTTTGACTTTGGCAAGTTTAAGTGTAATTAGGATTTCTAATAGTTAGGAAAATATCTATTCTAGGGATTATGATGTGTGGTTTGGATAGAGGGTGCATCTGTTCGGCTGGAGATAATTTCGGTTTGCAGTTTTATGAATAAGACTTTGAATGCACTTCTTTGCATTCTTCTCCTTTGTTTTGATTAATTCTCCATCGCGGTTGAAGAAGAGCGGATCATTCCTCCAAAAAACAGTGAATAATCTCGCCTTTACCATCAGTTTTCTTGTGTCATTCACTGACCTCAAGAAACCCAACCCGCAGATCTATTGTTTTTGCGATCCTTCTGCAGAAGCAGGCATGCAGTTGGGTTTAACCTGAGCCCGGGACTGCATCATATATACAATATATCCACACAACTTGTTGCACTTGTTATGAACCACTGACAGACCTACAACTTTAGCTATCAAATCAAGACTTTAGGAGTTCAATTTTGTGGCATATCAATAAACCTGCCACCCATGAAAAGGAAAAGGAATAATACTGATGCATATTCTAAACATGTATTAACAAGAAAAAGGAGGCTTTTTTTTTATAACGAACAAGAAAAAGGAGGCTTCTTGGTAGTCACATGTAAGTAGGTGACAGCCTCAAATAGTCATACTAATGTCAAATGGGCTTAAGCATCTAAAAGCACAGATTTCACAGAATAAAATAAATAAATAAATAAATCCCAATAGCAAAAAAACTAAAATAGATTATCATCCTATGCTTTGCAGCACTTACCGGCTTCCCAAATTTGGAAAGTTCTGCAACTTTAGCTCTCTGTTTACCTGGATAGCCTGCATATCAAAACGAAAAGGAAGCAAATAGTAACCATATCTTGTATTTTTCATGAGAAAGGAATATTGAAAGAAAAAGAAAAAAAAAAAAAAACGGGTACAACAAAACTTAGAACTAGAGTCCTAGACTATTATTCATGGACTTCTATACATTTTTTCCCTAAACAGATAAACAATTCCACGCAGAGATATGCAAGCACACACAAACACACACTCATGTGCACACTCATGCATGCAGTCACATGCCCACTCATGAATGCATGCATGAACATTAAACACAGACACGCCCAAACACACAGCACACATGCACGTGTACAGACCAACACAAACACAGAGAAACACACCAACACAAACACAAAATGCCCATAGCAAGATATAATAGGTTATCGATAATATTGCCTATTTTGAAGCATTTAGTATCAAACAGAAGTATGCAGTTGTGTACAGAGTGCACAAAGGTATAACCAATTACTAAATAGACACACACTCCATGTCTCAGAACAGTTCCTCTGAGATTCCAAAGGAAAAAAAAAAACTAAGAAATTGATAAAGTGAAGCCAATCATTTTGAGAAAAAAAAAAAGGAAAGAAAGAAAGAGAGAAAATTCCTACAACGAAGCCAAAGAAAATTCCTACAATGAAGCCAAACAATTCTCCCATGACATCCATGCACTTTCAAATTGTATGATCCAAGCAACATTGCCATACACATGCAAAATTACATAAGAATATTAAGAATCCATGAAGTCATCAAAGCAGTAGAGCAACTTACTTGGAATACTGCATCTTTGACAACAAAAAGTTGCCAAAAACACATACCACTCAAGATTGGTGGCCACTAAACACTGAACAAAAACTCAAGATAAGCTACAAGGAAGAAAAAACTTGAAGCATTTAGTATCAAACAGAAGTATGCAGTTGTGTCTGCACAAAGGTATAACCAATTACTAAATAGACACGCACTCCATGTCTCAGAACAGTTCCTTTGAGATTCCAAAGGAAAAAAAAACTAAGAAAATGATATAGTGAAGCCAATCATTTTGAGGAAAAAAAAAAAAAAGAAAGAAAATTCCTACAATGAAGCCAAACAATTATCCCATGACATCCATGTGCTTTCAAATTGTATGATCCGAGAAACATTGCCGTACAAACGCAAAATGACATAAGAATATTAAGAATCCATGAAGTCATCAAAGCACTGGGGCAACTTACTTGGAATACTGCATCTTTGACAACAAAAAGTTGCCGAAAACACATACCACCCAAGATTGGTGGCCACTAAACACTGAACAAAAACTCAAGATATGCCACAAGGAAGAAAAAACTTGAGTATATGTTACCATGACTCTCCCTAAACAACAAAGGAAATGTATTCTAAGATGAGTTACAACATGGGAATTCAGGGGGTAAAAACATAGTCCATCGTAATTCCATATTTATTTTTTTATTTTTCTTTGTTGGTTGGAGGGTGGGGGGACAAAAGCCCGTAGCACAACAGTTGGAAAGTGCTCATAATTGCAACCACGAGGTTGCATTTGTAGAATAAGAGTGTTCCAATAAAGGATTTACAAGAAAATATAGCTCCAAAAGAAGCAATGAAACTAACATGTGACCAAATGAAATTTGAAAAAGAAAAGGCCAGACAAACCATGTCTATTAGAGTAAGGCACAGGTAACATCAAGAGCAGCAGAATAATATGAGAATGTTAAAAAATATATAATTATTTGCAAAATAATCTTTCAACAATGGAAATGAACATCAATTTAAAAAAAAATAGAAGATAAAATATTCTTCATGAAATTCACTAATATATGTTTATGGTAGTTAAGTTGTTTGCAAATACCTGTAAAAATAACAAGACCATCCCTAGATACTCTTGCTAGATCAGGAAGAGTCTTGTTAAGGTACTTAGGAGACAAGTAATCCAGTGCATCTGATACAATAACAAGAGAGAATGATTCTGGCTTGTAGGGCAGAGGAAACTTGATATCAGCCACACGCACAATGCTCTTGCGAATAAGACGCTTGCAACTACTGTCGGGATCCTCAATGTCATATGGCTCCACACCCCAAGCCTCAGTATTTTCTTCTTTCAACAATTTAGAGACCACAGTACAAGTTTCAGGACCCACATGCAAAATCTTATGCATGCTGTCACCATAAGCTTTCCTCAGTAAGGGTATAGCCCTTTCAAGTTCTAACGTGCATGAATGGTCACCTGCATATTTCAACATGCATTGAGATCAAGATCTAAGTTGTTCTATGAATAATGATAGAAAAATTAGTTCAGTACCAACTCTTTCAAATTTCATATATAGCATGTGTTTCTGCTTATAAATATGCATGCCACAATAATATCTTGGCATAAAACATGGAATCAGAAATATGAAAAAAGGAAGGAAAAAAAAAAGATCAAACAACTTGTACCTTCAACAATACATGGAATTAGAAATATGAAAAAAGAAAGAAAGAAAAAAGATCAAACAACTTGTACCTTCAACAATACTAAGAGCTTCTTTATTGCCACCAAATCCACCTGTCAAGTGAAAACATAGAAAAATTCAACAGTTGTGGAACACATAAAAATTAACAAATCATTTTAATTATTTTAGAGACAAAAATGTATTCCTAAAATTGCCAAACCAAAGAAAAAACAGTTCAGTAACTATAGATTTAAAGTGTCATTGTCCATTAGCAATCCTATGAAACAAGAACTCAATAACATAATAATATTTTGCACGGAATTAAACCAATCATATTTTTAAAATCAGTCATATCTTGAAATGAAAGTTGAAGGATATAGAAAAAAAACCTGAGCCACGATAGTATGAAATTATAAAGAACCCGCCCTGATTCAGCAAACAACAAATTCAGTTTCAGCCTTACAAGTCCATTGTAATCAGTCTACTTTTTGTTTGCCACAGGTTCATATCTAATCCAGGATCAATGGCTTCATATAGCGCTCTCTCTTGTATTCAAGTAGGATTTCATTTATCTCAAAATAAACTTGACAGTCATCTTGTTTAGACATCCACATTAAATTTTAAGAATCAACTGATATCTCCCTTGAAAAAGTGGTCTATGAAAATACTTAATCCCAGATCAAATCTAAAACTGCAGCAAACTGGACAAAAGGTCAACTTGGTCCGTCCAAGAAAGTTCAAATGTGAAAAAGACTGGTCCTGTTCAACCCATAATATCACACAAAAGAAACAGACATCATAATAAAATGGAAGAAATACCAAGAGAAACAGGGCAATTGACAGTAGAGGCGAAGGCCGTGATTTCTGATGCAAGGAACCTGAGAATGGAACACTTGGGCTGTCTCCAAAGCGTCTTGTGGGATTTACTGGCCTCCTTGACATGGCTGCTGCTGGTGTAGTGGGCTACAAGATTAGAAAACCATATACAGATTGAAAAAAATAATACTGTACCCTTAACTTCTCTAAACCAAGAAAACAAATAGACCAGACTGCATTACATAGATAAGCCAGGGTCATCAGTGACATCACAAAAACCTTATCTATCAGGAAACAGTCTCTCCCTGTGTGCGTGTACATGTGTGTTAGAAAGTACTAAAACAAGGAACACTTTAATGTAGAATATGATACATGCTAGCACCTCTTATCAGAAAGGGATATACCTAACATAGGCATTGCAAAACCCATTTTCTTAGGATCACTGCCATGAGTTTTTTTCCTTTCAATTTAAGCTATTCAAGTAAGCTTCGAATTACTCCAATTAGTGTCGTGTCTTTCCTCATTGTTTTTCCTATTGTCTTGACTCGCCTTCTCCTTCTCCTAGCACTATTAAGTCTCCAATTTGTCCCAGTGGTGCTATTTATGGCCTTCTATAAACATGCTCAAACCATCTCAAGCGATATTCTATCATTTTATCTTCGATTGCCGGTGTCCTTTGGTTGGTTCTTATATTACTCATTATTAAGGCTATCATTTCCAATAACTTCACACATTTACTGATAATAAAAAAAAATACACAAATTCTTCTAAGCATGTGCATCTGGCCCACATAACCTTTAGCATCTATTTCTTTGTTGCCAAACATTCTTGCAAATATGACTTTTAATCTAGGCAGTACTCAATGACCACATAACACTCTACTGGCTTGTCTACACTTCGGCCATGTTGTACTAATTCCAGTAGCTATATGTAACTCAATCCTTCTTTTTTTCTTTATAATGTCTCCTAAGCATAGTTGTCAATTCCGTTCCAATTGCCGTTCCGGTTTGACTTTGTAGTAGAATGTTTCGGGCATTCCAGTGAATTATGGTATTCTGTTCCGAAAAAGAGGCGATTGAAAAATGAAAAAAAAAAAAATACCTAAAGTTAAATAAACAGCCCAATGTTCAAATAATACTAAAAATGCATCCTTACATCACTTAAAATAAATTCCACTCTACACCATTTTCTAGTTTTTACTATATATGAATGAAAGTAAGAAACCTTGGCCAGAATGGGGCAGAATTAGTCTGGAATTGAAACTGGAATTGGGATCAGAATGGACCGAAATGACCGGAACTAACCGGAATCAGGACCCGAAACTTTTAGGGGGCCATTTCATTCCCCCAAAGGCCAATTCCAGAGTGTTCCGGCCAATTTCGGTCAGAACGGAATGGAATTGACAACTATTCTCCTAAGTAGCGAAATTTATCACACTTTGGTACTAGATGGTCTTCATTATTGGCCATCACAACTTCTCTACTCTTAGATTCATTATACTCGCACTTCGTATCTTATGACTTAATTCTATTAATTTTTAACCCATTTTACTCAAACGGCCTCGCAATTTCTAATTTGTCAATTCACCAGCTTTCTTGTCTAAATAGTAACGCATCATCTACAAACAACATACACCATGAACTCAATCTTGGATATTTGTCGTTAAATTGTCCATAACAATAGTGAATAATTATGGACTCAAAAAGGCCCTTAGTACAAACCAACTCCAACAATGAAGTCGAGTGTGGCCCCACAAAGTGTCCGTATTACCGTAACTGCTCCGTATACATGTCTTGTATGATTTCGATATTAATATCCTTTAGAGATGCCTTTTTTCTTTAATATATGCCAGATTAAGTGCCTTGATTTTTCCATGAGTTGTCTCATAAGAAAAATGGATTCTATGACAGACCTGCCAGGAGTAAATCCAAACTGGTTCTGAAAAGCTAGATTCCTTAAATTGGCATCACTCTATCATTCTCTCTCGGAGCTTCACCATATGCTCATGAGGTTAATGGCTCTATAGTTGGGAAAGTCTTGAACATCCATCCTCAATTCTTATAAATGAGAACCATTGTGCTCTTTTCTCCATTGATTAGGAATTGTTCTTATAATCAGAATTTTGTTTGCGATCTAGTTAACCAATCAACCTTGATATCACCCAACATGACCCAAGCATCTATAGGTAATACCATCCGGACCTAAAACTTTATTTTTCTTCACTGGAGCCCAGGTAGCCTTTACTCTGGAAATCTTGCTATCACTCAGTCAGTTCAAGAATGTCCACCTAGTTTGAGAATCAGTAGACAACAATAAGGAAAATTATGTACTTGAATCTTCTTAATAATTCGGCAGAAAAGAGCCCCTAATCAAATACAATAAGTGGGAGGAGGCCCACAATCAAATACTCACTCACACTTAGCATGAGGAAAGCCCACATTCAATTACACTCGGAGGGAGGAGAGCACACAACTAAATGCCATCCAATGGGAGGCGAGCCCACAATCAAATGTCAATTAGTGGAACAGAGCCAGTTCTCAAAATACAAAACCCTCTCACACGATTGAACGTATTAGATATTTACATGAAGAAGTCATTACAGAGAGTTTGAACAAGAGAAAAAAAAAATCAACCCAGCTGGTCAGCTAGCAATCCACAAGACCACATCCAATTGAACAAATTGGAACAAACTAACCTCTAAGAACAATCCAAAGATCTCAAAATCCAACTCCCAGCACTCAAAACTCAAATAAACTCAAGCAGAGGTCAGCAACAAGGACCACACCCAGTGTCCTTCAAAATTCAAAAGTGAAACCAAAACCCAACACCAAAATCAAACTCCCTACAAGATCTCTATAAAAAGAGATGATTTTGATGATCCCCAGAATGCAAAGGTATTCTATACCTGAATCAGAGTACTGATTTCCAGTACAGTAATAACAGAGAAAATGCATATTTACCCCCATTCAGACTAACACGACAACCTACACCAAACAGGACACATGCCACCGACAACACAGCAAAATAAAAATAAACACAATGAGTCCACCTCTAATTCACAATTTCGAATTAGAAACTACGTAGACCAATCTCAAAAATCCAGGAAAAGAAAATAGAGCATGAATCTAACGAAGAAAGATGCATAGAATTCCATGAATTCGAATTGAAAATCAGGAAATACCTGAGAAAGCAGAGCTGGGGATGGAAGAGATGAGATCTGGGGAGGAATTTTTGTGGCTTTTGGCTGGACCCAGATCAAAAGAAATTCAATTCCTGATCTGATCTGATCTGATCTGATCTCACAGCCTACGCGACAGAGAGAGAACCTGATTTTATTTAGAGTGTGGCTGGCTGTGAATGATGTTCAAAGTTTGTTTATTTTACATCTAGGCCCCCTCTGTTTTTTTGTTATTTTTAGCATTGATTAAAAGTAGTTGACAGGAAGAGCCACTTGATTTTCTGAAACTACAGTTGGGGACTGTTTCAAGTGGGGTGCAGCCCGATTTGGTCTGGGCTTGGGCCTTTTAATTTAGCATTTGGACCGGGCTCGAACATTTTATCTCGGCTCGTTTAATAGATGGGCTGGGCTTGGACTCAGTTGTAGAGAGCCCAAAGCCCGGCCCGATTGATAAAATAGTAATGGAAAAATGTAGAGAGAAGGGGGTTTGAATAATGATCCTCTCACAAAACTCGCTTTTTAAATTGTATTTATCAATTTCGGGCCCGGCTTGGGCTTACAGCTTTCCAAACAGGCCGGGCTTGGGCAGCTCCTTAAAGCCCTATTCGGGCCTGGATTGGGCTTGGACATGCTGTTTAGAAGCTGGGCTGCGCCTAGATCTTTCTTAGCTGGCCCAGCCGGCCCATGAACACCCCTAAAATCAAGCGGCTGTAAGCTGCAAACGGAAATGAGTTTTCTTGTCTTTTGTAGCCTAGCCAACGGGGCTAGGACTCAAGAGAGAGTCCACATATACACAGGGAGATAGCCCACTCAAGTGAGAAGGAGGCATTTACAAGTAGGAGAGGAGCCCGTACAAACAGAAAGATGTGACATATCCGTGGTTGGAATCCAAAGCAACCAAATAAGAATTGATGCTCCTTACCAATCGAGTAAGGAGCCGTTCTTGGATTTTCTTATTAGAGATGGGAAATTCAAGTATTACAACTTACAAATCTAAATCTAATCCCACCAAAAGTCAAGTTCAAAAAACTTACAAGTCTAAATTTAGTTCACGGGTTTTTATGATAGAGGAGAATCAAATTGTATTGTACTTGTATTGCTGTTTGATGTGATTTAACCACCCAGGGGTCCACCTTTGAATCAAATTGCTTAAAATCACAGGCATCTTATTCCTTTAATCTAGATCATAATTGAATTGAAGGGTAACTTCAATAGACAAAAAAAAAAAAAAATCCATGTAAAAAAGTATAAAATAGAAAATTTCAGCTTCTTGAGAAGAAACTTTTTAGCTTTTTTTGTCATTTAGCGGATCGAGAAAATAACTTTTTCACTTAAAAAAAAGAGGTAATTTTTAAAATATTGTGCTTATTGGTATGACTCCTCTTCTTTTCTTGTATATTAAATTAACAATTCACTTTACTTCACTTTACAAGTGAATTATCCAAACAATACATTAATAACTTTCGTCAAAGTGACACAGACTGTTTAATTGGTCATGTGCAGAGAACTTAACCATGCACTCAACACTATAGTTCGTATTTAGGGATACAAATGGTCGGAAGCAGGGTGGAAGCACAGTGGGTTCCTCCGGATCCAACTTTGATAGGCTTGCAAATCAACATCCCATATCCAAGTATCTAAAGCTGGTATGTAGCCTTCTTTTTTCTGAGAGAAATTCAAATTCAGATTCAGATTGATGGATATAAGATTTGAAACATTTGGATCTAGAATGGGATCCTTGCATGTTTCGATACAAGGATTCATATCCAAGACAGTTGGATTCACTAATTAAAACTATATATAGATTTTAAGAGCCTAAATAACTTGAGATATATTCATATTTAAGAGTGTACGTAGCTTTAATAATACACCATTCAACAGTCTCACTGGAATATTTAAAAAATAAAGCTTTTTTATCCTATTATACCAATGCCATCTAAATTTTTTTGGGATCCCCTTTATGAAAGGATAGGCAAGTGTAGTCAATTGAAGATGAAAACTGCTTTTGCAATAATGCATTTTTCCCCCTTTCACTTGTATACTCAATTAAGGTTTTTTTTTTTTTTTATCAATAATGTGGATATCGTTGAGGTCTTTGACCCAACAGAACTAATTTCCTAGATGGCACCCACTAAACCTATACAAACGCATACGAGACAAATTTTGAATGGTTTCAAACACAAGACGTGGAGAAGAAACCCATATCTTACGCTCAATTAAGGTTTCGAGCCGGGCCTTTTCATCATTCTACCAAAATTAAAATCCATCCAACAGTTTTATTCATCAAATATATGGTGGCAATTGTGAGGAAGTAGCTGTTCTTCTTTTATCAGTCTTGGACCTGAATGCTTTAGATAAAAGTTTAGCACATGACTAATCCATATCCTCTTATTGTCGTTCATCAATAAGTCCTGTTGACTGCCATCTATTCCTTTACTTGTAAGTTGTAAGCAAGATTCAGATAGCAAAGGAACTACAGATATTGACGAGGAGCAGCAAAACAATCTTAGATGTTCATATACAGAGTCATAATAACCATAACAAGTTTAGATCAAGTACAAAGGAAAGTGAAGACCCATTTTACAGTAGCCAGTTGTTGTAACTATCTAATAGTACCTAATATCCAGGGGAAGCTCTGGACACATGGTAAAGCTTGTTGGGCCCATTGGCCCATCAGATATGAGAAGGCTATGAGATTTACCCATCCACAAAAGGTTAATTATACACTTGCAAGTTGTTTAATTCAATGAATACCAAAATCTGAGGATACAGATGTCTAATCAGATCAAATCTGATTGTCTACATAGTTAGGCTCAAGCTGACCCAGTCCATGAGCACTCCTATTTGAGGAACCAAACCATGTGCAGTTGGGTATGGCTCACATTGGTGAATTGAGCAACATATAAAGGTGCAACCCCAATTCGACACACTTGTTTATGAACTGTAAGTGTCAACGTCAAGTCAGAATTTTGACACCTCTCAAAGGCTGCAATGGAATAAACACCCCTAGGCCCAAACAGGCCGGTTTGCAGAGAATAAAGTGATATCCCAATGTAGGGACTGGGAGTCCTTTCATGCTCCAACTGCCTTTTGTGCTCGATCCTGTGGTGTTTGTTCTTCTCCACAGCTTGTGTCGTGATTCACTCCTGCATTAATTGGGTCTTTCTAGGGCCCATCCACTTCGGCTGGTACCAAAAAAGAGAGAAAAATAAGCCAAGTTGCTGTCAGTGGATTAGTCGAGAAAGTAGGCCCCAAGTGAATTTGACCAATTGACATACAGGAATTTTGGGGTGAACAAATACTACATAGGGTCTCATTGATTTAAATGGTCTCGCATTGATACTGATTTAGAGCCTCCACCATGGATCAGAGGCATTATACAAATATTGTCCTCGAAAAAAATTATTGAATGTTAGAATTACAGTGTTTTGGAATTTAGAGGTTTTCTTGGAAGATTATCTAAAAAAATGTTGCAGATTTAATTTTGAATAACTAAACTTAATAAATAAATATAAAATCATTTTAAAATGTTTTTATAATTTTGCCTGATATATTCTTTTTTAATCCATTTTCTTACAATCATTTTCATTCTTTAGTGATATTTTTAAAATATCATGATATTACTTAAAAATGTAAGAGGAATTTGTGGGAAAAAACCCCATAAGTAGTTGGTACACGGTAATGGACTTAGTAAAATCGTGTAAACAAAAGGGGTCCCTTTGGGTCCCTTTCATTCTTTTTTTCTTTTTTTGGAATGGTCGATACCAACCGTCACTATCTATTGTGAAACCTCAACTGGTCGTCTTCTCCATCTCCTTCTCAACCCCAACGCCTTCGGATCTCAATTCATCGACCTTAGCACCCAAACTCGCTTCCTCCTCCACAATTTTCTTTATATCCCCAATCTACAAGCTAATGCTCCCAACATAGCCAACGAGCTTGGCCTAGGCACTGATCTTCCGTAGAGATGGCAAGTGCATGTGGTTGATGAGGCCAGTTTTGGAGAACCACGCCAGCTGTTCAACGAAATAGTAGAGGCCTTTGCCGTCGTAGGCAAGGGGGAGATGTGGTGGTGGGTGCGGAGGGCGTTGAGGTCCTGAACGAATTTGCTGAGGCGAAAGGCCTTGCGGGAGAGGCCGATGCTGGATTCGAAGGATTTGAGGTAGAGGTTGAGAGGGGAGGTTTGAGAGAGGAGAAGAGGGCGATCTTCGTGGTGTAGCGAGAAATCTTGAAGAGCTTGTCGACGTTGTCGCGTTTGGCGAGTTAGGATTCAAGATGGGTTAGGAAGTCTCGGTCCTTGACTGGTTTTAGGAGAGGAGTGGAGACGAGAGTTGGAGTCCATGTGTTCAATGTTTTGTCTATGAGAGAGAGGGTTTAGGGAACAAGGGGTTCAAAAGTGGATTATTCCATGTGTTTGATGTTATGACTAAGAGACAGAAAGAGGGAAGAGGAAGGAAGTCCGGATTGAAATTTGTAGGTGAGAGGATTTGTAGGATTCTTTCATATTGAAAATGCAAAAATTCATATCAATGTTCTTGATTTCCTCTTGAATTTAGAGACATGGGTGTGTGTGTTTGTGTGTGTGTGTGTGTTTTTTTTTTAGACTTTTAAGATTCTTTCTTATTGGAATTCAATGATTCATAACCATGTTCTTCATTTTTTCTGAATTACATTGCAATCATTTTTATAGTGTTTTTCCTACTATCATGTAATAGGCGATCAATGAAGTGAAAATGTGAGAATGTGACAGGTGACCAATGTGAATATGTTGTGATATAACAAGCGATCCGACCTGTAACTGTCTCAATTGTTGAACATAACAAAATGGTTAATATCGACCAATTTCTCGGTAAGGTTTCCTCCAACCTGTAAATACCTTATTTATTGAATATGAAAAAATGATCGATATTGACCATCACCACTTAGCCTTGATGGCCAATATCAATCAATCTGTCAATCGGATTTTCTCCAACCTGCAACAACTGTGTTATTTGTTATACACGACAGAGTAGTCGATATCGACCATATCGCAAAACTATAGAAAAGAAGTCTGAAAATCAACTCAAGGACCTTCTCCGTTTCCAAAGCTTATTGGGCCCTTATCTTTGTAGAGACCACCTATGAGTTTTTTTCCCTGTAAAATCCCCAAAATGTATTGTTTATGGTCTCTGTCATGATATTGCAAAATGCCGCCGATATTTGTAACAGTTCCAGAATGAGCTATTTTTAAAGGAAAAAGATATCAACACTTTGGAAGAAACATAAATTGATGCATCTTGTTATTAATTGAAAGAAGAAAATTGTCTAAAGCACCCACAATCAATGTCACAAATACTGCTCTCGATAAAATATCATCTTAGGATTCGAGTATTTTTCAAGCTTGGGGCTTTCCACTAGATTTTATTGGATTGTTGAATTAAAAGTTGATTTTTCTAGAATAAATGAAATTAGTAATAAATGGGAATAAATATGAAACACAATTGAAAATTAAGTTATAGATTATCACCAATTTTAATTTTCTATTCCGACATTATATATCATGGTTTTTCTCACAATATTTTCTTTAGAAAATTTTTTAATTTTACAATATTATTAGAAAACAACATCCTAGATTTCACCATACATCACCGATATTTGTGATATTGATCTCAGGTCTGACAAATTGGCTCCAAAGAGCTTATCAATGAGATAGTCTAATACATTGCAAGATTCTGCTTATCAATGGGTCGTCGGGCAGGCTGAGCCTGACAGAGTTTGGGCCTCGGTTTTTTAGTGCTCAAGCCAGGTTTGGATTCAAAATCTGGACCCGTTACTATTTGAGTCGGGCTTAAATTCAATGAGTGATAGAAAACCCAAGCCGGCTTGAATAGTTAAGTACTGCATGGTTAAAGCATTGTCAATTGTCATGCTGACCCAATTGACCAAATACACGAGCTTGGGCCTAATATGATTGAGGCAGGTGAGCTCAGGCCCAAAACTTATGGTCCATGTCAGACTTGGGCTGGATATGGGTTTGTATTTCCAAAATTGGGCCAAACCTGAATATGCCTCTACGTCGGCCCATCCCAACCCAACCCATGAACATCCTTATCTTTAGCCAGCGATCCAACACAAAAGGAATAATTGGTATCATCTTCATCAAATTTGAGAATTCAATGTTTTCACTAAAATGACAAGGGGAAACATCACATGCCAGCCAATATAACAACCCAAATTGTTTTATAGCACCCTTTATCTTCTTTTTTTTTATTTGGATTTCTAAAACCTTTAAAAGTCAAAATCTTTGTTCTTGCGGGCTTCAACATTTTAGATGTAAAAAAAAAAAATAACACCATGATATGTTGCTAAATATTATACATATTATAATATTTTGTATTAATTTACAGTTTTGGGAGCATTCAAGGGTAAAGTCAATATGTAATAATATAAGAGAAACTCGTTTAAAATGATTTAAACATATTTAATGCAGTCCAACAGCAACATTAGTAAAGAAAAGTTTTTTTTTTTTTTATAAAGATTGATGGCCCACTAATGAGAATGGGTAGGCCGACAATGAGATGAATAAAAGTAGTTACAATAAATTAGAAAAAGTACAATCTCTTTAATGATTTGACTCTGAATAGATTAGAACAAAAGAAAACAAGAGAAACATAATTCATACAGTCGATTCCAATATAGTTGGAATAGAACAAGGCATTGATCATGATCATGATATTTTTATATATGGATATTAGATTCGACGAGTTACTGGTGACTATTAGAAAGTGACAACAAAACAATGTCTTAATAATATAATTTCCAAAGTTAATGGTAAATACATAGAGTTTTGAGAACTAATCCTGTTAGGCTAATGTCCTGTTGTCAGAACATTCTTACCTGCCAACACTTAATAATTAACATGTCTTGGCTTACACCTTTTAATAGATCCAGCTTCCTCCTATTACATATCTCTAATCTAATAAACACCGGCACATATATCAGTTCAATATGCAAATTTGACCTTATAACAATAGAAAAAAATTAAAACAAAGATGTTTACACGTTTACAGCATAAGGAGGCAGAAAGTGCATACATATGCTCCATATGTGCATCATTCAAGACCCACCAACCACATGGATTTTGTCTCAAGTGTCGTCACTCAAGATTCACCTTAATGTGGTTTGACAAACCATGTTCAGTAGCAACATACTGAAATTAATAGTAATTTAAGTAGTGGAATATGAAGCCTAATGTGAGATGTGGAAGGTCCAAAACTGAAGTCACCGTCAATGTTCAAACGCATATTCTATTAATTGTTGAAGGTTGTACAAGAAACTTCTAATATGCTCACTGGGTCTTGATAAGAAAAAGGTCCCAAAGCAATCATATGCAGAGCTGTCATGCATGAATCGTAAAACTGCCATGCACCTGCTGTGGCCATGAGAGGACATCACATAACATGTCCTCCTCATCTTTGTTGGAATTTTGTACAATCAAATTAAGGGGCTGGGAAATGACTCAACCACCCCCTTGGCCCCTTCAACTAGAAATTATAAGAGGTTAACATGTCTTTTGTCCTTGGGTCTTATCTTTTCTTTTATGTGAAAGGCTTTGGTGGAAAAGTAAGATAGCAGTGGTATGGGGAGCATGAAGATCCCGCCAAAGGTCGGGATCAAGTCATTTCAGAATTGAGTCTTACATTCAAAATAACGTATGAGTTATGACCATTCAAACTAGAAAGAGTTAGAGACAGATCCATTTCAGAATTGAGTCGTACATTCAAAGTAACTTACAACTTATGACCATTCAAACTAAAAAGAGTTAGAGAGTTGGTCTTCAGTCCAAAAATCAAGAGAAGTTATGAGAAAGCCCTACCAGAGAATTCCACTATTTAGAATTGCTTTCTCCACCTCTTCCCCTTGTTTCTCATTCTATTACAATTTACAAGAAAGGCATTCAAATTTTAAATTACAGGCATGAAGTTATTTTATCAAGCAATAGTAAATAGATACACTTCTCTTTTTCTTCCTCTGTTACGGGTCACACACACTTTTTTTTTTTTTTTTGCTGGAAACAACTCACACACATTTAGTAAGTCCCTAATCATCAATGCTATAAATAGAGAAAGAACCTTAGTCGATTTTTGTAGAGATTGAGGTACCTCACCATTGAGCTTACAATACATTGATAGAGCGCTTGCTATTTTCTTTCTCTTGGAAGCCTGCTTTTTTTTTTTTTTTAAGTAATTAAAATCATAAAAATATTAATTTAGAAGCTCTTTTTCATGTCAAGTGCATATTTTGCCCTTGTATTATCCTCTCTTGTCTTTGTTTGTTTTGTACTATTTGATTCTATATACTAAAAAAACAAAGGCTGAAAATAAGACGCATTTGAATACCCATTTCCTTGTATAATACATTTTGTCTCCACGTCTTCTCTTTTTATTTCGTAGTGTTATGAATGATCTATTCTAAAGAGGGGTAAGGTGAACTGAGTTAGAATATATAGTTGTACTTTTCTCCTAATAATTCTTTAATGAAAATGTATCTTTTTCTCATCACTTAATAAATAAAAGATACATTTTCATAAAACTCCAAGCATCCAAATGGAACCAAAATGGTAAGGTGAGATTTGCTTGTAAAAAATATAATTTTAGAATGGAAACTTGCATAATCTTCCAATCATAACATATGCAAAAGAGCACACATTCATTGAAATCGAACAACCCAAAGGCAATAGTAAATTTCAAAATATTCTAAAGCTTACATGATCACTGAACCGTCACTTGAAATAAAGTTTGGGATTGCGAAATGAAGGGGGATTTTAAATTTTGTTTAGCTTTCATAAGTGAACCCCACTTAAAGCAAACAGTGAACCCAAGTCCAGCCTGAATTCACATAGGTCCAAGTCCAAAAACTATGCACTTTCTTATGCTGTCCTTTGGGCCTAACTAGTTGGATCTACCCCCAATTGGGGGTCTGTAATTTTTATTGGGTTATACTAGGGAAGTCTCAAGAGGTTCTTGTATATATATTCCATATATAAATATATACCTAAAATATTATTCAAAGAGTAGATTTTTTGTTCAAACTGAGATGATTATGGTTGGATATGTATGAGTTTGGTTTTGGCATTTTTATTTCTTTGCTTTTAGAAGTGGGTCTTTATCATCGATTGTGAGCGGACTTCAATCCAAAATCTAGAGTCCACGCTCCACACTGGAATAGAACTCAAATCAGGCACCTACCGGACTCCTGTGGCCTGTGGCTGTGGGTGTGGTACAGTCCAGCTGGTTGACAGCCCAGTTGTGAACTGGATTCATTTGACCAAAACCTTTTTTACACCCTTTTTACTTTTTCGTTCTCCTGGGCGGGTCAAATATTCCAAAAGCGCGGATTAAGAGATCCCATTCACAAGATTAATTTTTCTAGTGCTTAATTGATATCAAATTCATATTTAAACCCAATCAATTCACTAACATTAGAACCCATGATGAAATTGGAATCGACTTATTTTCACACTATTTTGAGATTATTCCAAGTTAAATTTGTACATTGTATCCTAATACACGTCTAAGCCTTTTCCATCTTCATGCCTCCCATGCATCCACTGGGTCTCACTAAAAGTAAGCACTTTTAAAGAATTAGAAAAAAAAAAGTAGGATAATCATGTCAAAATACTATAAAAAAAAAGTAAATGTTTTGTAATTTCATTCATATTTATCCAACTTCTTTTCTTTTTTTTTTCTTTTTCATGTTTTAACGAATCTTACAAAATTAGGGCACACTTGAATGGATCATGAGGATGGTAGGTAAAGGCTTAGATGTGGATTATGAAAAATATATATAAAAGGATAAGTATGTTTTTTTCATCCTTTTATTAAAAGGGAGGTGGTAAATCATCTAGATAGGTGAAGTTGCAGGAGTGGAATGAGTGAATTGCACAAGTTGGAGGTCTCTTTTGAAGGATAAAAAAAAAGACCCAGAACAAAGTTTATTTAAATTTTGTAAGGTGAGGGGTCCATTTTAGTGGAGACTTCTCTGATTCCAACCAATGTATAAGACGAAGAATACCATACTCAAAAACAAAAATGAAATTTAGAGAAAGAATAAAACACGGGGCGTGACGTGTGGGAGCCGAGATGGGGCCCAGAGCTGAAGGGACGAGTACGACAAGAGTAGGCGCCCATGGAGCAGGCTGGCATCGACCAGGACCACACCACGTGTCTAAATCGGCGCCGATCACGGCAGTGACTCATGAGACTCTCAATCAATCGATCGATCGATCGATCGATCTCACTCAAATGTAACGTAAAATGTAATGCAAGTCCTGCCCAGGCCAGGCCAGGCCCAGGGTGGGCGAGTAATCTGCGGCTTGACGCATGTTCTTTTATTCCCTGTCGACTTGACTTATACGGACAAATATAAAACTACACCCGGCATGTAGATATATGGGCCATTAGGCTTGTCCCATAGTGAAAATTCATAAAAGATTAACAACCTCCGTGGACTTATGTCTGTTATTTCCAACTTAGTCTCTCACATCATGCTTCAATGAATGGAAGGAGTGGAATTGTACCGTGGAAGCCACCATTAAAACTGAAATAGCTTAAAATGAAGTCTTTCTCATTTCGAAAAAGATGTAATAGGTGAAAAGCTCATATAAGTAGGTATACGAAGATATCTCAAGCCTAATACTTATGCGACGTGTCTTCCAACCCAAAAAGAATAAAATGAAGTAGGTGAGTTTTCTTGTACTTCACGGGAGGAGATTTCTTTATAGGATTGACTTACGTGAACGTAGAACTCCAAACCAGTTCAAAAATAGGAGAAGTCGTTTCATAGATTTCTACTTTTACATCAAACTAATGATCCAGATTCTATTACTGCTCTATAAATGACAGAAGAGAAAGAAGAGGTAGAATATTAGAAAATTAACACTACCCATATGAAAATCTCATGGATTTCTCTTCTTGAAATGAATTAATCTCGTGGTCCCATGCTGTACGTAGATCAGTTCGTTGGGATATGGAATTTTGAGTGGGGGGTGCATGTAATCAAAGTCTCCAATGTATGTAGCAGGAAAAGAGAAACGGCTAATTCTTTCTATTCGTTTCAATTGGATGGGTGGGTTACGTTCTGAGTTGGATGTGCAAGAAAGATATTCGTATCAACCGAGGAACATATATAATACCGGATGTTCATCCCTGTCTTCCTATCTCTAGTCGATGTCGCCCTCAAATCTCGTTGATGAATCAACATTCAGGAACTGACTGATTCTTCTCATTCCCATGTATCGACTCTCTGAAATCCTTCCAAAATGGCAGACAGACAGACCCTTCAAAGCCTCGGAAACGTTGATTGGGTGGGATATATAGAAATCAGGATTTCGGTCCTATTATCAGAATCAGAGCCAAGGGGGGCCATGAGCCAGCTTCCCTGCAATACCACTCCTCTGTCAGGTGACAGTGGAAAAGGGAAAGAGGATGGGAGTTTTACTGTGGCTGTAAAACGGTGAAGTTTGGTTTTCTCTGAGAGGTAGGAAAGAAATACAGAGCTCGCAAAGTTCAAACGGTTAATTATTAATAGGTCATATCGCGACCTACAGGCGATTCTATTATTTCACTGGCCTTTCAACTTTGGACTTTCCTTTTTTGACAAAAGCTTAAATTTCTATTATTAATAGGTAATTATTGGATTCCAATAAAATTCTTGTTTTTTGATACTGGGGGTGGCGCATACTTTTGTGGCCACAAAATTGTTTTTCTATTGTTAAAAAATCAAAAAATTCCACTTTAGAAAAAGTCAAATAAAAAACCTAGACAAGTGCTAAATTAATTCCATTATTCATGATGGAATTAACCAAGGCCTTTAAGTTACGACTTCTTAGAGAACGAACTCTATCCAAGTGGTAAAAGGTATTTGTTCTTACATGGTAGCCTAGGGTTCTAACGTGGGAGTCACCTCCGTTCACCCCAGAGCTGTACTACCTCATCTGAGGTCTCTTCCCTTTGGTTAAGGGACCCAGCCCCCTAAACTAGGATTCTTAAAGAAAAAAAAAAGGGAGGGGGGGGGGGGGGGGGGTGTCCCCCTAATCAGTTGGATACCCTATTTCTGACCAAGCTTCTCAGCATTTAATTTTTGGTTTTCTGTTTCCGTGGGAATAGACTTCTTTTCCAATGATGGGGTCTATTGTAGGAGCAAGCTTCTTTGTCTATGGTTAGAGTCTCATGGGTCCTAGGCTACTTCCCATACATGACAAATTCATTCTTGAGCATGGAATCAAGCTGTGTCATGCAACATTCTTTAAACCACTTATTGATTTCTATTTCTAAAATTGGTTTGAGCATATTAAAGGCCTATGCATTTCATGTAATTGAATTTCTAGAACTTTACTTTGATAGTTTATATTTTTGTAAGTGGTTAAAATTGGAAATCAAAGTTGAATATCCAAATAGAGCCATAAACTAACCTTCATTATTAATGAAAGTTGGTATCAATGGAAAATGAAAACCCAATCATTACCCTAATAATTCAAGTCCTAGGATAGTTAAGGGTGTGTTTGGCATCGTTCTAGTGGGATGTTTCCATATTCTCATGAGATAAGGTTGTGGAAAATATGTTTGGTACGTGTAAATCACTGTTCTGGATTTTAATTTCATGGGAAGGAATCTCAAATTCTTATCCCGCTGGTATAAGAAAGTGGGAATGAAAAACTTTATTTTTTTTAAGAAATAACTTGCTGGCATAGTTCGTTTCTTATTTATCTCTTACTTTTTAAAGAATGCCATTTAAATACTCTAAATCTTCTCGTTTATCGTAAAGATAGGTCTCGTGTTCACAATCTCAAAGAAGGTAACTCCACTTTATAATTCTGAAAAGTGGGTTACATGGTTATAATCACAAAAGGTGCGCCCATATTATAATTCTATAATGGCGGGACCGCATTAAAAATCCTATGAATGTGGACCCTATCTTCTAATTAATAAAGGTCGGCATCATCTTATAATTTCTAAATGTGGGTCCCATGTCTACAATCACTGGAAAATGTGGCCCCACTTTATAATTCTTTAAGGTGGGTCATATGGTCGCAATCACAAAATGTGGAACCACATTGTAAATCTTATGAATGTGGGCCCACATTGTGAATCCTATAAATATAGCCCCATGTTCAGATTTCTAAAAATAGGTACCACATTGTAATTTTTTAAAAGTAAGCCCCGTGTTTACAAATACAAAAAAGATGACCCCCATGTTATAATTTCTATAAGGTGAGCCTATATTGTAAATCTTATGAACGTGTTGCCCCATGTTCAAATTTCTAAATGTGGGCACCACATTGCAATTTCTAAAGGTATGTCATGTGTCCACCACAATCACAAAAAATGTGGCTCTACTTTGTCATTCATAAATGTGGGTCATATGGTCACGACCACAAAAGGTGAACCCACATTATAAATCCTATCGAATGTGGATCCCATATTCTAATTTCTAAATGTGGTACCGTGTTGTAATTTTTAAAAGTGGGTCACATATTTACATTCACAAAAGATAGCCCCATATTATAATTCCTATAAAGGTGGGCTTACATTGTAAATCTTATGAAAATTGGTTCCATGTTTTAATTTTTAAAGGTGGGTACCACATTGTAATTACTACAGGTGGGTCCCATGTATGATAATAATAGAACGGCACAAACAATAAAAGGTGAGTCTCAAATTGTAAATTATACATCCGCTCCTTAAATCAAGATTTTTGTAATGTTGCCGAACAAGTTCCGTGCAATATATTCTCAGTAGATTATACATCCGCTTCTTAGATCAAAACTTTTATAATGTTGTTAAATAAGTTCCGTACAACATATTCTCAGTAGAATAATTTAATATAATAATGTCAAATAAGTTCCGCAAAGTATAGTCTTGGCACAACCTGATCTCAGCACGACCTGATTTGAGTATAAAATTAAAAACAACATAAAAACAATGCCAAACGAGCCCTAAGGTTCCGACTAAATGCTGCTTTCTATATTTAATCTCATACTTCTTGAATAATCCTTGATGGAACTCATTTTACGATACGTGTATTTAATTTTCTCTCAGGCTGGTATTTTTTTTTTTTACCACATTAATAAATTGATTGCGTAAGGTTTCTAGTCGTTCGGTCTAGTTGACTGCCCTTTGCCACATCATTCAACTCGAAGCCCTTATATGCTTGACCATTTGAATAAACCCTTTTAAACTTTTGAGTCCGTATGCACCAGAAAATGACCGGCTAGACTGAGAAACAGTAAAACAAAAACCTCAATTAAAAGCTCCGTTTTCTACCAAAAAAACAAAAAAAACACTAAAAAGCTCCGTTATAATCCATTTACCACCTACCTGTCATTCTTTTCCCTTCTCCACACGCATTTGCACATTTGCACCCAATCTAACTGGACATGTCTAGTGAAGTTAAAAGTAAAGAAATTTCACCAAACAGATCAGGCGATTCATGAACAAACATGATAAACACCCCACCTCACCCTCACCCTCACCCTCACCCTCACCCTCTCTATTATTATTATTATTAGAAGTTAAAAAAGAATACATACAAACAAACAAAAGCTTCCTGAAATTCTGCTCAGAAAGCTCTCTTGGTGATATAGTATGATTAATTATTCAAGTAGGTATATGTCATTTTCCATATTATGGCCCAAACCATATGAGACCAGTGCCATTCCACGCAGGGGTGGAATCAGAATTTTTTTTTTAAGGGGGCCAAAGAATTTTGTTATAAACATTTTTTAAAAAGTTAGTAATGAAATACGTAATAACCAAATTGTTGAATTTGTTCCGTATGTTCTTTTATTGAGTCGAAATCATCAAGTACTATTGAATACAAAAATTTACTACAATTCCTTTTTCAGTATATATATAATTAAATAATCCATAATAAAGTCATCTTTTTCTTCGATTTTTCTTTGAATAAATGATTCAATGGTTGATGATTTAACCATGATCGACACCCCTATAAAAAGCTAGAAATCAAAAATATAAAAAATTATAAAATTATTGTTAACTATAATAAATGAAGAATTATTTATTCGCCTTTCCTTTATTTTTCTTTCTTGTTCATTTTAAGTCTTCCCTAAAATCAGCAATATTTTTATTTCATTTTTGTAAGAGTCAATACCATCTTAAAAAAATTCCTAAATAATGGAGGGGCCATCCATATTACATGAGCTTTATTTGAGAGAAGTTTCAAATGTATGGGAGGCATGGCCCCTGCAAGCCCCCCTAGGTCCGCCCTCGGACCTTCATGCATAAATTCAAACCATCTAAAAGTTGCCACCCAAACTAAGGAGCGGGTGTAAATGTAAGGTTTAAAAATGCAAAGCGGCGTCCAACCCTACCGATCACTAGAGGTCTTCTTCCCCCACCAAAGGACTCCTTTACCTCATCCGAGGTTTACTTCGCTTACTAGAGGGCTATGCCCAACCCCCCTAAACTTGATATCACAACAAAAAAAAAAAAAAAAAAAAAAAAAAAAAAAAAAAAAAAAAATCCAAAGTGGTGTAACACTGGGCTTAGGGATGGAGGTCTATGAAGTACGAACCCCCATTATCCTGTATTAATTACCAAGTCCAAGTATTGGGCCTGATTTGGGCCCACCTTGGATGAGAGTTAGACCCAACCTGTTTACATTTGTAAGTGGGATATCCTCATCATTGTGGGGTTCTTGCTTGTAAATTGTAATGGTTGTCAACAATCACTGCCTGGTAATAGGCAGCTTTTATGCACAAACAATGAATATTTGTTACATGGAGATCTGAAGGAATTATTGATTAAAGACGACCAAACAGTATTCATGTCACGTGCTTTCTAATAAGAGGGCCTTTAATAGGATCTTGTCAATCATTTATTTCATAGCTACGGTTGTGACCAATACAAACTTTTCTTTTTTATTTTCTTTATATAAAAGGAGGTTTTTATTTATAAAAAACGCTTTAAAATTAAAAAAAAATTGGAGGATCCAAGCAATTCATAATGACGAAAGATAGTCCATGATACCATAGAATATCCCTTCTTTTATAAAATTTGCATGTAAGTTATTCCATGATATCTATGATTGTCGGGTTATTTAATAATTCTTTTATTTGATATCATGGAATAAAGGTTTTTACCGTTATTACAATTATCTCAATTCTAAGTGTTCCTCTCCTAGTAAGAATCTCTTTTTTATTGAAATAAAAAAAAAAAAAAAAAAAAAAAAAAACCCTCAGGTATTTGATAGGTTAATGAACTCTATATACTCTCTTGCATGTCATATTTTAATTAATGTTTATTTTACAATGTAATTATTATAATTTTTTTTTGAGATGTCGTTTAGATGTAAAGAAATAACAATTGACCATCCACCACAAAGTAAAGAAATAAGGAGAAGATTATGGATAAAACATCTCTTTTTGGAGAACCACTACTTTAATTTCTCTCATTACGTTCCTCCATTATATTTGAATTTGAATTTGAAATTTTTTATAAGATATAATTTTATTAGTAAAAGCTAATGTTTCTTAAATAGAAGGATATTTTCTCCATCACATTGAGAGAGATTTTTTTTTTTTTTTTTCACTTGAGAAGGCATTTTTTTAGGAATGCAAAGAACTCTCGTTGGAGTACAGATTTAAAAAATTCTCAAATATTATGCACCAGCACATTTTACATCCCAGCAACTGGAATGCTGGTATTTGAAAACTTTTAATGCCAAACGTGACATTTCAAAATATCAAATTTATAGAATACCACTAATCAAGCTAGGATTAATCCTACATGCATCAGAAATCTACGCAGAAAAAAAAGAAGAATTCCAATAGAAGAATTCCAATATATAACATTTCCATAAGAAATCTCACTAATAAGGGGTCATTTGAATGTGGAGAAAAGAAAAAAAAGAACAAATGTTATCTCCACCCATTTTTTGCAATCATTTTCCACATTTACGCAGCTTTAAAAGCATATTCCAACGGAATTGACCATTACAGAGTTAAAAAAAAAAAAAAAAAAAAAATCTGCCCTGCAATCCCGTTTCTAGAGGCCCCTTTTCATATGTAAAATAATAAAGGCTAATTAATCTTCTTGTGCATTTATCTCACACGGTGCAATCGTGCAGGCAGGACATGGGGCCCATTTAACCACCAATTTGGACCGTACGCATGGGATCCCACTGAATTACATCGGATCCAATAGATTTGCAGCCATTCAATGGACTCAATCATTGAATCGAGGGTCGAAAATTTAAAAATATAAATATATTAAACTTGTGCGTCAAAGACAAAAAGGATTCAAGAGATTTGATTGACTTCAAAACTTGAATTTGGGGCTCTAACATATGTATCTTCTCATCTCCCTCATCCCATCATCAGTGGGGCCCATATGAGACGCGTCAAACTCCACGCAAGATAATTAGAATGGACTCAAATAGAAATGGGACCCTGTAAAAGAAAGAAAACATTTCCTCACCAAAAAGTGAAATTTCTAGACAATTCATATAGGAGGGTGACCCGGTATTTTCGAACAAAACGAATCCAAGTTAGGGTTGCGAATCCTTCTCACCAACTTTTCCTCCCCTACCTCAGAAAATAAGAAATTAATAATGAAATAAAACCCCAAAAAAAGAAAATTAAAAGAGAAAAAAGAAAAAGAAATCAAAACAGTTGAGTCAGCAGAACAAACACTCCCTTCTGTTTTTTTTTTTTTTATCATCCCAACAAAACAAACGCGGTTGATGGAGAACATGTCTCCTTCCTTTTGCACTACCTTGGTCTTCACGTCCCACACAAACTCCTTTTCCCCACCCACAGAAATAATAACATCAGAAGATAAAAAAACACAAGAAAAAGAGGGAAAAGAGATTTCAGTTTTCAACTCTTTTTTCAAATTCCCCTCCTCTTTTCACATGCAGGGAAATACATTTTACCAAATAAACAAAAAACAGATACCCAAATACCATCCTCACACGCAAAACATTTATTTTACACACAATCTTCTTCTGTAATCTCTGCTGCTGTTTTTCAAACAGTTGTGATTTACATTTAATTACAGAGCAAACAGATCGTATTCTGCTTGCGCGTGCCTTCCGTATTCTCTTTCTTTCTCTCTCTCTCAATAGCTTTCTTTCCATGAATCAAAGACGTGTTGAGCTGTTATCCTCTGTTTTTTCAATGCCTCTCTTTCTACTTTTGTTATAATAAGGCCCAACATTGGGCTCTTCTACATCCATCTCTAATCAATTCAGAGGGAGATAGAGAGAGATAAGAGTTTTGTTTGTTCATCAAAAACTCCACAATGCTGTCTCTAAATGCTGCTCGTTTTAATCGTCTTTGATGATTTTGTAAATTTTATTTTGTTGGGTCTTTCTCTTTTCTCTCTCTTTCGCTCCCAACATCTGTAGAAAGAAATTATCATTGAGAGGAGGAGGAGGAGGAGGAAGTGGTGATTGAAGAGAATGTCGCCGTCGTCGTTCTATTGGTGGGCGAAGGAGAGCCACCGAGGGACGCCGGTGGTAATCAAGATGGAGAACCCCACCTACTCGATGGTCGAATTGGAGGGTCCAGATTTTGTCACGAGCTCAGGCAAAGACGGGAGAGGCAAGAACGCCAAGCAGCTCACATGGGTTCTTCTCCTCAAGGCTCACAAGGCAGCCGGCTGCCTCTCCTGGCTCGGCTCCGCCGCATTCTCCCTCGGCGCCGCTGTCCGCCGCAGGGTCTCCTCTGGGAGGACCGACTCCGACATCGGAAATGGGGTAGAGGACCCGACGGTCAGGAGAAGGTTCTACTCCTGCATCAAGTTGTTCCTCTTGATGTCTGTTTTTCTTCTGGGGTTCGAGATTGTAGCGTATTTTCAGGGGTGGCATTTCGGTGGGCCCCGGCTGCAGTTGCAGCGCCTGCTGCCGACGCCTTTCGGCTTCCTGGGTCTCTTTGATTCGATGTATTCGAATTGGGTTTTGTTCCGCACCGAGTATCTCGCACCCCCTCTTCAGTTTCTCGCCAACGTCTGCGTCGTCTTGTTCTTAATACAGAGCACTGACCGACTGGTTCTCTGTTTGGGGTGCTTCTGGATCCGCTTCAGGAAGATCAAGCCCGTTCCCAAACAACCCATCAGAGAAGATCTCGAATCGGGCGATGATGGGAAAAGTTTCTTCCCCATGGTTCTTGTTCAGATTCCAATGTGCAATGAAAAGGAGGTACTTTTTGATACTTGAATGGAGCTGCACTGCATTTCTCTCTACCCTTCTTTCTCAGCATTACTTCCGAGTTATTTTGATTTGTTCTTTTTACAGTTTTGGGGGGTTTTTGCTTCTGAACCCTTTTATCTGTTTTAGTATGTGATATGATTCTTAGAAGTGTTTTTAGGGGCTTTCAGGTTTTTCGGCAAATGGTGTTTGAATGAATTTGAATACTTTTACATCCTGCGTTTGTCCTCTGTAACTGAAATCTTTTTTTTTTCCATAACTATTTAATCTTATGGAAGAAATTTTTGGGCGTCTTCAGGTGTATCAGCAATCGATTGCAGCTTGTTGCAATCTAGATTGGCCAAGGTCCAACCTTCTCATCCAAGTTCTCGACGACTCAGATGACCCCACGACTCAGATATTGATCAAAGACGAGGTGTTGAAATGGCAGCAGAACGGCGCCCGGATTGTCTACCGGCATCGAGTCATCAGAGATGGCTACAAGGCTGGGAATCTCAAGTCGGCCATGAACTGCAGCTATGTCAAGGACTATGAATTTGTTGCCATCTTCGATGCAGATTTCCAGCCCTCCCCTGACTTCCTGAAAAAGACTGTTCCCCATTTCAAGGTATATTTGATCCATCTATGGAATAACAAACAGATTTTGTGGCAACTAAGATGTTCTTGTTCCTCGTCTGTTTACTGAATTATCTGTTTTTACAAGCACTTCAATTGGGAGATTTTGAATTCAGAAATATTTCTTAGCTCCTTTCATTCTTAACTTGTCATTCACACTCTTGAATTGGTGGAAATGTCTCTAAAACGGTTGGATTTATTTGGGTGTCATCCGCACGCTTAGCTATTCACATATCTGCTAAAAAATTCGAATGAAACTCTTTTACTTTTAAGTATGCCCAGATTGATGAGATAACACTTAGAATTCTTAGTGCTGCACCATTTGTTATCAATATTTTTATTGACTTTTACAGTTTATTGAATTTTTTTTTTGGGGTGAATCTTTTTTTGGGAAAATTGGGATCGTGTTTATTCTCTTTATCTTATTTCGTCGTCTTTTTTGATGTTCACAGGACAATGAAGAAGTGGGATTGGTCCAGGCCAGATGGTCTTTTGTGAACAAGGATGAGAACTTGTTGACAAGATTGCAGAATGTAAATCTGTCATTTCATTTCGAAGTAGAGCAGCAGGTGAATGGGATTTTCATCAACTTCTTTGGGTTTAATGGGACTGCGGGGGTGTGGAGGATAAAAGCATTGGAGGAGGCTGGAGGGTGGGTGGAGAGGACGACGGTGGAGGACATGGACATTGCAGTCCGGGCACATCTGCATGGCTGGAAATTCATCTTCCTCAATGACGTTGAGGTATGCAGCCATTATCCATTCTACTTTATATTTTAGTTCTGTTGTTAATTTTCTCTAAATTTGAGTGGGTGAGAATGACAGCAGCTGAGGATTGATGAAGCCCAGGTGAATTATAGCAGAACTTATGCCAATAAATATACGGTGCATGTGCATGTTGGTGGGACCAACCAATCTCACAAAATACAAGGGGCTGACTGGGGATTATTCATCTACTACTTTAAATCAAGTTCATCTTCCAATTTTAATCATCTAATCCCAGAGAATGATGTTAGACCATTAGCTGATATTTAATTTGGCCATCAATTCCATAGTCTTGAATCTGAGTGTTGAAGAGCCTCACGTGATTCCCATTCTGTCATATGACAACCCTCTTATTACATTTGTTGGTATAGTGGGCCCCACATGCTACTATGTATTTTTATTTTTATGATGTGGCAGGTTACACCTAACATGGGAATTTTGGTGGAAGGTGGTCCGTTGGAGCACTAGTAACCTTTTGTAGGTGTTGGCATATATTTATGGCTGAATTTATGCCGTCCCTATTGGATACGTTGCAGTGGGGGTATCAATCATAATGAACGGGTTTTAATTGAAAGCCGTCCATGCACATAATAATGTTGGTTTTGAATAGGGGGTGTGGTATAATTTAGGAGGAGAACCCTCTTATATTTAGAACTTTCTGTTTGTTGTATGTTTTTGGAATTCAAATCAGTTTCCTTCTCTCGCGTGCGCTGAGTTAGTAAAACACGTTACTGAGATGATGTGCCTTGAACCTTCAAAGTGATTAATTAGCTTTGACTCCGTCCATTTGCCAGAAAGGAATGGTTTTGTTGACTACTTGAGATTTCCTAAGAAAGTTTAGGTGTCCATCGAGCCTCCGGTCAAGTAGTGGACCCTAACCGCTGTCCCCAATTGCTCCACGTGTGATGATCGGTCCCTCCTCATTTTATGATCCAAACCATTTAATGCAATGATATCTCTTCTTAATCAATCCCATCATGCATTCCTGAATGTCAGTAGTGTAGTGGTATCCCGATCTATGAAAACAGTGGACCTCATGATTGAACAGCTTGCATTTATGAAGCATTGGCTCCATCATGCACTGGGAGGTGGCCAGCAACAATGCCGTTTTGTGGATTTATTTTTGTGGAATTATCTTGGATCAGAATCCAAATACTCTGTATGTCTCCTCATTCATACCTACGTGAGTGAGAAGTGAAATTCCAATTTCGCAGTGCTTAATCTTACAATGGGGCCAACTCCTATTGGATTAAAATTTTGGCAATGTATCATTCAAGAGGGCATTCAGTTTTGAGTGGTTCAGATTTTCAATAGTTGGGCCCCAATGATAAGTTCCACTTCTCTAACACGAAGCATGAGTGAGACAATTAGAGGATCCAGACTCATTTTCTTGTTGGAAGTGCAATTACTGTTCCTGGATGGCTGGACCATATATGGTCCATTGTCTACTCATTGAACCTGTTGAAAATCCAAACCATCTGATTATTGGGTTGCTTGGGTCTACTGTGGATTCCACCCAATGAATGGGCACTCTGCTGGTAGTGCAGATTTTATGCTGGGAATGCGACCAATTTTGATGGCCAGAATGACTACCACACCAGTCTTTTCTACTGTCTCTTCTATTTTAAAGACAATTTCCATCTATTCTTTCTCATTACTTGCTTTGGTCTTGCTACAGTGTCAGTGTGAACTGCCGGAATCATATGAAGCCTACAGGAAGCAGCAGCACCGATGGCATTCTGGACCAATGCAGTTGTTTCGACTTTGTTTGCCTGACATTATTCGGTCCAAGGTATATATATGCAACTGATACTTGTTAGGAATGTGACCTAGTTATTGCCTTAACACACAAGTACTGCATTGGTTATAGCCTTTTGCTAGTAGAAATACACCGGCTAGTGTGTCTTGCTATAAAAAATAATATGTACTTTGAGAGAGAGGAATCCAGTTGTTTGGTGCTGATGCAAACTTCCACTAGCAACCCTGATCAAACAGTGACAAGAAGCATCAAACCTATTTGATCTGGACATCCTTATGGTGCATTTGGCATCTTCCTAGTGTCTTGTAGAAAATGGGTGAATAATGAAGGATCAATCGCAGTGCGAAAAATTTACTAGTGGCTATCTAGTGGAATTTTCCTACTGCCACAAAATTTAGCCACTCCTTGTTCTTGCTTCTGTTCTTGCAAGATTGTCTAAGTGTTCTTCTCCTTCATGAGGAAACCACTATGAAAATGCCAAACATGACCTGAAAGATTCCTTGCCACAGACCAGTCTTCCCTTAATAATACAATAATATTCATGTACATACCTGAGCTGTTATGTATTGGGTGAAATGTCTGATCCAGATCAAGCTGTGCTAGATCCCATCACTTCACTTTCTTTGCAAAAAATGATATGTGGTGTACTAGTGTTACCGCCCATTACCACATTCAATATTAGGGGGAAAGGTGATATGGTTCATGAACGTATTAACTGTCATGTCTAATGTGGCAAGAACAAGGTGTCTAATCCAGATTGAGCTGTGATAAAAGGGACCTGCATAATCCCCCCGCTCCTGGGACTGCTGCCTGTCAGCATTTAAATCTTGTGATTGGGGATTTGGGGTGTCCATGATTCTTACCATTGGCAAGTTTTGTTGTTGGTATCCACTGGATTTTATTTTATGCCTTATTATCTTGCTGTTAATATATCTTCATAACTGTCAGCGGCAATAGCTAAAAATCCATCTTTTCCTCTACCTCTATGGGTGCAGATAAGCTTCTGGAAGAAGGCGAACTTGATATTTCTTTTCTTCCTCTTAAGGAAGCTGATACTACCATTCTATTCCTTCACTCTCTTCTGCATCATCCTTCCCATGACGATGTTTGTCCCTGAGGCTGAGCTCCCTGCATGGGTGGTCTGCTACATCCCTGCCACTATGTCCTTCCTGAACATCCTCCCTGCTCCCAAGTCATTCCCCTTCATTGTCCCCTACCTCCTCTTTGAGAATACCATGTCTGTAACCAAGTTCAATGCCATGATCTCTGGTCTCTTCCAGCTCGGGAGTGCATATGAATGGGTGGTCACCAAAAAGTCTGGCCGGTCATCCTCGGATGACCTCGTTTCATTGGTTGAGGGGGAACCTAAGCACCAGCGGGGCATATCTGTACCCAATCTTGATTTCATAGAAAAGGAGGAATCACTAAAGCTACAGAAACGGGAGTCTAAAAAGAAGCATAATAGGATATACAGGAAGGAGCTAGCGCTTGCATTTCTTCTTCTTACGGCGTCTGCTAGGAGCTTGCTTTCTGCACAGGGCATACATTTCTACTTCTTGCTGTTTCAGGGAATATCCTTCTTGTTAGTGGGTCTGGATCTGATCGGTGAACAGATTGAGTGAAAGAACGTAAGAGAAATTAAAGGATATAGTTGTCAAAGGCAATTTGGGGGAAGTACCATAAAGAGGAATAGTGAAAGTGCAGGAGGCTGCTTTTAAGGTATTGCCTCCCCCAGACATCACAGAAAAAAAGATAGAAGACTCCATTTAGTGCTGTAAATAATGCTGCATGTAAGATGTTTTATTCTTTTGAGTCTGATTCTTTTGTAAGAAATTTTGTTCTTCAATAGGGATTTTGGTGGTTACAGGTTTTTCCCCCCTCTTTTCCCCCAATACTAGGAATCTTCTACTAGTTCTTTTTTCGTTTAAAACTGAAAAGTAAGTTGGAAAGGGATGGATTATGATGATTCTTGAACCCACAAATGCCAACTGTGGAAGATCTCCATTCACTTCATGGTTGCGAAGTATCACGTGTTCTTATCATATTATATCCGATACTTCACTTATGTGTAAAATCTGTCTCCATGTCATATCCATGGCATCTATCTACCATTTCCATGCCTACCTATCAATATCCATGCCGTATTTGGGCATCATCGTTGTAACTTATTGTGAAACTTGACTATCTTCTCCTTAAGGATATTGACCCCACAATAAGATTGGACCGGACACCACTGTTGGTCTTCATCCACGGTAAACAGAGCAATGTGGATCTTGCAGTTTTTCACACAACTCAATTCCTGGACTCCCACTTCTCTGAAACATAATGTCTTCAAAAGTCTTTAATTGAGTGACTTTTGTCAAAAACAAAAAAGGATATCAGTATATTGTCTTAGTTTTCATCCATGTCGTACTGTTCCAGGCAACAAATGGTTTCTGTATTGAATCATGTTATTGTATTATTCAAAAAATTCTGTGATTGATTGGTGAACTTGTCCATTGAAAATCACATTTGGCTAATTGCCAAGAACCCCTTAATGTGAATATCACTAGTCAAGAATCTGATGAAGGTTTCTGTTACGAGGATTGAAGCATTGTTCCCCTGAAAAAAAAAATAAATAACAAAGAAGTTCAATCCTCTGATTTCTTCTGTACTGGAGGACACGGGATAATCTTTCAAGATGATTGAAGTGAAGATTCTGATTAGCTAGATTTAGTGCATATGGATGGAACTCTAATGGCTAGCAATATGCGATGTTGAAGGCGGTGCTCAAATTGTCGATCACTTTAGTTGAGACACTCTTCCTGATTTACTTACTTCCTTTCAACGTTAGTTTTGGATGCTGATAGGAATCTGGAGCGGAGAAGGGCACCAAGCATGGTTTCCAATTTCACCACCACCCCCAGATAGGTTCGAAGATGATAATTGAACTGCTTGTAGCTCCAGCTAAACGTTCCAAAAGGTTTCTCACTGAGAAGATTAAGAATGTTGGGAGATGAGTCCCTTCTGCATTGAAGCTCGTAGGCCGGGGCACTTGGTATCTGTAAGTCAATAATGCCTCATGCCAATGAGAAAGAAACATAGGTATCATGACGTATTTTTGATGAAGACAATTTACAAGTAGGATTGATATAAAAAAACCCATCAGATTGCCTGCAGCAAGGAACAGAACTTTGGATTTGTAGCTTTCAGCATGCTACTTGAATTATTGAGACTGCAGCTACCTGTATCTGATTGTATGCCTCGCTAGTTGGGTCCATTCGCTGCAGCTACCTGTATCTGATTATATGCCTTGCTTGTTGGGTCCATTCAAAATGAGAATATGATGCAGTCATTGCTTGTCAAATCCATGAACAGATGATGACCCACCATTTTGAGAATGGAGAACTTACATAGCTCATAAAAGCACTAATAATCAAACTAACTCATGCATCAAAATAAATTACATTTTATTTAGCTCAATAAATGTCTTGCATCTTTTGAAGGAAACACGTTCTATAACAAATTTTAATTTGGGGTTGAACTGTGGCAAGCTTCATGAACAGAAGCTGCAAAAATCCAATGGAAGTAAGTTGTTATATATCTCAATCGTAGAACAACATGATCCAAAAAGAAGCCCATATCTTTTTTTTTTTTTTTTTTTTTTTTATAATGACGAGGAATCCACCAACCCCTTACGGTTGATTATTGGTAAAACCGCTGATACACCACACCACCCACTAGCATTGTGTATTGGATAAGGCCACATACGGTTTTGAAGCGGGGACCTCCGGTTCATTGTTGGACTTCATAACCACTCGAACAATTTAAGTGTGGGTACAATTTAAGAAGCCCATAGTTATCATTCAACTCATTGGAACAATTGGACAGAAGACCCAGTTACATCAGTTGGTTTATTTTAGTCCCTCGCTAACTGGAATCAACAAGGTTTCTTCCCTTGGTTTGTTTTACTTATCTCATTGTTTTGGTGGTCGTAACCACGTTTCGGAATAATAAATCAGAAGAACAGATTCTTAGAAAGATAAGTAGAAGAGCAACCTCACCCTGCCATTGCAGTTATGGACGTAGTTGATAATCTGATTGAGTATTACCTGCCTTACCTGTAATCTGTAATAGTAAAATGAAACCAATGAAGCTTTCTGCTGCTTTCCAAGATAAGATTGGCTGCAGGGTTTGCGGGGCCTTTGGCTTACAAAATACAAAAAAAGCTTTGTGATCTATATTTATAAAATATCAGGTCCATCGAATGTTGTCAGGTATTTAATATAAGGCCATGGACATGGACTGATACGGAGGACACGCCTAATATATTACCAACCCATTCATCTCTTTCCTCTTGATGATATGCAGTGAAGTGAGCCTCACGGAAAGTGAGTGTTTTCTAGGGAAAAATGTGTAGCCACTATCTAATGTGACTCAAGAGACAGAGGCATAGACCATATTGTTTAAAGTTGTGCACGTGAGAGGTGAGCTCCATTTCATTGATTCACCACATTAAAGACTATCAATTCACAAGTGAAATTAACATCTCAAATTTGTAACATTCTAATGTATAAACTCAAAAGGAACAGAAAATAAAATAAAATAATTTTGCATATGGTAATGAGAACACACGAGAAAACTCAAAAGAGGATCTCTTTCCCTTTGACATGAGAGGCATTTTGAATACATGCCAGGGTAAAGCAGGGGATTTGTATACAAATAAAAAAGCTGTGAAGGTGTGATGAACTTGCAAAACAATTTACCTTACTGTAGTGTAAGAACTGATATAAAATGATATGGATAGTCTCAAAAAAAACAAAAAATTCTCTTCAGATATTTTATCCAGTCTTTTTTGACTCTTTAAATAAATTAATCACTAGGCCTAAAAACATATTCTTCTCTTCAAAAAACTGGTACAGGTCCAATGCCAATGCTTTAAAAAACTGCTGCAAAGTCTGTAGCAATCAACCGACCAAAAAAAAAAAGAAGAAAGGTATGTAACAATTCCATGTCATCCGCAAGTTTATTTTATCAATGCTGTGGAATGGATCACCGTGTATATCTGCGCTGTATATATGGAACTTGGTATCAGAGAACTGTGTTTTCTGTGGCTCAGTATCCAGTGATTAGTAAGTTACAGATTTTCACTCTCTCTCTCTCTCTCTCTCTCTAATAATTTTGGTGAACAAATTTGCATGCTCTTTTAACTTTGAACTAACATAAAAAGGATTGCGCTTTGATCCCAACGCCTTTTTATTTCAGTCTATATAAATGTCAAAAGAAAGGTAATGAGATTGAGCTGAAAAGAGTTTGCAATAATTGAATGCAAGTGCGTGGTTACCCTTGGCCCAATCCTAAGCTAACCCACAGGCCCACGTGAACTAACACAGTCAGATGAGAATGATTTAGGAGTCCCCTTTTTAAATAATGGAATGTGTTGTCACCTTTGAGGAAAGCTTAAAGTGAAAAAAAAAGAGGAGAGAATGGTAATGATGGCCATGAATAGAAAGACTAGATGGTAGTCAAAGCAAGACCATGCATTATTGGGAAGCAATGAGCTGATTTTGTACTTTGTAAGAACCAAAGTTTTTACTGCAGATAGGACAACCCATTACTACTTAATTTCATCAAGAGGAAGGACCTCAGGCAGCTATTCTTGTTATTCTGGTCCATGATGTTTTAAGCCAAATTATTTATTTGACGAGTTTTAGGTAGAGGTGGCAAAATATGATCCGGTCCGACCCATGTAGTACCCGTTTAACCCGACCTATTTGATTGGCGGGTCGGTCACGGGTCAAATATTCATGACCCATAATTAAGCGGGTCAGGATGGGGTTGACCCGCTTGACCCGCATTAATTATTGTCTTTAAGATAACCAAAACTTATTTAAGAACGTACGTGTGGGTGGGCATTAACTTAACTCTAGGGTTCTTCCTATAGGGTTCTTCCTCACGGTCATTCCACTTTCATCTTTCCACATTCATTGTCTTCTTGCTCACGGTTATTACACAATTCTATAGTATCTTTTTATTTTTATATGATATTTTTTTATTTTTATGAAAAAAACTATTTTATTTCTAACAGTTTTGTTATTCCATTTTTATTTTCATTGTTTAAAATATATATTATACTCACGGAATGGACCTTAAATAATTTAGCCTCACCCTTTTTATTAATGGAAAGTAAGGTAATGCGCATCAAATGATTGTTGAAATGAGTTTAGACCAAATTTAAGCTTAAAAGTCAGTTTTGATCATACAGGGAACCATGGATGTAGATTTAGTGGGTCGACCTGACCTGTATAACCCACAATGGTTATGCGAGTTAAAGTGGGTCGGGTTAGGTTGACACGTGGTGGCTGCGGGTTTGGGGTTTCCAACCCATTTAATAAGGGTCGGATGTGGGTTAGGCTTGTCTAGCCCGTTTAATAAATGGATTTGACCTGTTTAGCACAACCCGACCCGATTGTTACATCTAGTTTCAGGACATCCTATAAGCCCATGGCTAGAAGGTTTTTAAAGAGGTTTTAGGACTCTAGTCTTTTTTTTTTTTTTTTTTTTTCTTTTTTGGTTTTTTCTTTCCGCACTCATGAATCATTTAACCATCTATTTGTAAGTCAAGAACCGCTCCTTATTCGAGTAGCAAAGAGGGTTAGTTCTTACCCGGTGGCCCCAGGTATGTCCCGCTTGTGAGGATTTCGGTCCCACTTGAGTGGGCTACCTTTCAGTGTGTATGTGGGCTCGCTCTTGGGTCCCAGCCCCCTTGGTTGGGGTACCAAAAAAAAGAAGACACCATCTATTTGTAAGCTAGTGTTTTTATAATCAAACTCCGTTATCATGTAGTTGAATTCCTAGGGATTCTATGGCTTTGTATTTCTAAAAGTGGTTAAAAAAATAAATAAACAATGTGAAGATCTAAGAATGACCATCAAATAATAATCTCCATTGTAATAAAACTGAATCAAGATGAGATGAGAAATGAAAAATACCTTAGTAATTCAAATCCTAGGAAAGTTAAGATCTTGACTACACCTTTACCTAATATCCTTCACCCCTTGTTGCTTTAATAATTATAATAGGAGAGTTGTTGGGCAGAGGCATGCCTAAATGCCGTTCCTTGCGACCACTCTAGAAATAAGTGTGCGGGCGCGATGTCGAATACCGTATAAAATGTTGAGTTGTGCCTCTTCCACCACCAATTGATTTTGAAAGGAATGGTAGCTCAGTGAGTGCATAAGATCTTGCAAGTGGTCATGAGGAATCTGTAGATTTGAGGATTCTTCACTGTCCTAGAACATTGTTTCCTCACCGAGGATTTGTATAGCTGAGGGTTTCACATTGTTATTGATGTGTATTAATGTGTATAGTTGAAAAAAACTGGTATCTATGTGTAAATCCACAAGTGAGGATTTCCAAATCCTATGTGAAGGAGTCCTAAAATCTTGATTTCATTGGCCCAAATCCTCCAGGATTTCAATTGCTAAACATGGATGTTCCACGAATTTGTGGAAAACTAACCAGTAATCTCCGCGGATTTGTTTGCCAAATGCAACCTTAAACTGTCATGTTAAATGTTCTGCCACTTTTGGATCTTTGTAAACAGAAGCTGTGTAAAGCAGGGCTCATGCATTTGGGTCATCCGAGCCTTTCAAGTGAAGTTCTTTTGTTCTTTGCCACAACAGGTCACAAGAAATGAGATTTACAGGTAAACTTATTGTATGGCAATCGAGTTCCAAGGATCCAAACAGGGATCCCACGATGCAGGTGTGCGGAGCTGTCCCCTGCTGACCCTACTGTTTCTCATCAACAAATGAATTCATTGATATCAACTTTCTCACACATGGAAAAAATCTTCCAGTACAGCCAAAAGGATCAGTTGAACAAAACTTCAAATCTTTGTTTACAATACAGACAGACAATGGATCCCACCTTGACTTTCATAATTCCCACTCACATTCACCACCAACTAAAAGAAACAAATCCTATCCTACTTTTCCAGAGTACCATTTCTCTATTTTGTTTCTTCTACTCATGCAAAACTACATTACAGAATCTAAGCATCAGTCCAAGAAGCAAAAACTGGCAAGTGAGCCATGGAAATTGCAGGGCTTAGCTGAGTTGATGGAATCCAAGAATTCAAGGGGGGAGAGCTGATGAATTTGGATGAGGGAGGCTTCACAAAGAGAGTCGAAAGGCCTGTCCTATCAGGGCTTCCTTCTCTAGAGCTGCTCAAGCTTGTTACCAAGGAGGAAGAGTTTGATAAGTTGGTCATTGCCATTTTGGTGGAATCCTCAACTCCTGCTGTTAAGCTGACTGTATCTGTACTGATAAGATCATGGAAAGTGGAAGACAGAGAAGGGTTTTTGTGATTAGTATAGCTGATCGGGCTCTGATCTAGCTCATCTGCAGTTTGAGATTGCTGTGGCGAGGACTGGGAGAGAACCATCTTCCAATCTGAACCACCGTTACTTTCTTCAGTCAATTCAGGTTCTCCGCTACTCTTTTGGGCTGGTGTGCAGTGTTCAATGGATTCATTGCCAACTACTACTTCTCTGTTTCTCTTGGCGAGTTCCCCTGCAAGTAAAGTACTGCTTGCTGTGATTCTCTCAACATCATATCTTGTTATGTCGAAATTAGTGACAGCATTCACCCCACGGAATTTTATCGCTGCAATGTCATATGCTTCAGCTGCTTCCTCTTGGGTGCCTGAAATTTGATTCTTGTTAGGACTGGAAGAGTTTCCAGGACAAGCGTGCATAAGCTCATAGTGTGTTTTGATGTACCCCATACAACAAATTCAATTAGTTTTAACACATTATATTAACCACATCCAAAAGTACCTTGAGAGAGAAGTCTTGAGTGGCCTTCTTATAGAAGATCAGTATACAGGGTACGAGATTGGTAGGCCCATGGGCAGTATACTAGAGAAATAGTACTAAAGGCATCATATAGAGAGCATTAATTATCAGCTAACTTCCTAAGAACGCCTCCCTTTTCTTTAAATTGTTATTCCTAGTATGTTGTGTCATGAATGGTATTTGTATATACCCACCAAGACCCGTTGAAAAGGTTAAAAGTTCCTGAGCCTTTGCATATGCATGGCTGAAATCAACTTTATAAAAGCAAACCATTGCCTACAGAAACAGCCTTGTATGGGCTTGGACTGTCTAAAATTCAGCTTTTTGAATAAGCTCAAGGACCATGAATTTGAAAATTTGTAATCAAGACACTATTATTTGAATTTGAAGATTGCATAAAAAGATTAAATAGCAAACATGATTATGACATCAAGAAGACGTCTTTTAGTAATTTAAGGTTCAAAAACTTACTGAAGGTCCCTAGGTAAAGGTCTTTGTTTCCAGCAACTCTACCGATCCGAGCTTGCCATCTTCCATGTTGATGATGCCTGGAAAATACCCAGGAACAGATAATTCAGCAAAAAAAAAAAAAACCTCAGCCCTTTGGGAATATCAGGTTATCTGATGATAACAACAGAGACCTTGTGACACCACGATACATTGAAGCCCCTCTTGAGAACCCGCTGCTTTTTCTGTAAGAAAGAATAAAGTGAGATTGTAGATCTATTCTCTTTTCTAATAAAGAGAAGCCAGTGTCTGTTAATAAACAGAGGTGCATTAGATGTACCTTCTCAAGTGAGCCACGTATTCCTGCCTGCTCATGTTCTTCATTTCTTCAAGTTCATCATGGTAATTGTCCAGCTGCACATAAAACCCATCTATAAGGCCAATTCCATAAACCCATCGTTTGGTAACTAAAGGCATTGAACAGCTAGTTAATAGATTAAAAATGCTGCCAATCATACAGGAAAATTGATATGAGTGGAAGGTCCCCAGTACTTAAGTGCCGCCAAGTCATAAGATCTTGCAGCTTTCTCTTCCATATCATAACCACCTGAAATGAACAGAATGCAATCTAAGCAAAAGCAAAGGCCTACCTAGATGTATATGAAGGACTTTAAAACTTGACACATAAGAAAAGGCCTACCTAGGTAAACTGAGAGGCATTTGGTTTGTACAAAATCCCCACATGCAAAGAAATAGAAGATACCCAAGGTTAAGAGTTAGCCAAACAATCCGAAGATTACAAAAAATGCAGAGCCATGAGAAGGACAGCTTTTTAAATTTTTTTATTCAAAACTAACCTTGCCTTCCCTTTCTTGTCTGCCCTTCCTTCTTGCAACTGTTGTCCCACAAATGGGCTTCATATCTACCAGTCCACCTATGCCTGATGAAGATTAAATTGGAAGTCTTAGAAGCACAGCACATACTAGATATCATGACCAAAAAAAAAATTGAAACAATCCCAAGAGAAGAAAATGAATGTTTTGTTCAGATACCCTCAAGAGAGAGTTCAAACTAAAATGGCACATTTGGATGCACCACAAATTAACAGTCTGAACATTTTGGCACAATAGATGGTTATCCATTCTATCTGCCAATGGGAAGCATACATACCCTCCCTAAGCACCATACATGAACAAGAAACCATAAACTGGTGAACAAAATGACAGAAAGGAGGAGCTGTTTCTGACCTTGTGACACCTCTATACTGGGATGTTCTCTGCCCAAATGTATCAATGGACTTCCTATGAACAGGTTGCTTGTGACCTACCACCTCATTTCCTCTCTTCTTTGTATCTATGGCCGCACATTCAACAGTCCCAGCAGGTGAGATCTGCTGTGAGGCTGTAACACAGCTAGACTGAGAACCAGGGCTCATTGACAAGCTCAACGACCGCAACTCTTCATACCCAGCTATGGCACCAACAGAAGCAGAACCACCTCCCTCATCACCGAAAAAGACACCCATCTTCTCCCCCAATGAATGGTCTGTAGCATTTAGCCTGGTAACCCAGCTCTTTAGGCCTGAATCATCTGCGACTGAAGTGAGCTGCAAATTGCAACCTGCAAGCTGGCTTTCCTTGGTCCCCTCTTCCAGGGGTGTCTGATACATTCCATGACTGGTCAGTCCTGAGCACATTCCTTCCTGCAGTGGCTGGAAATATGGGTGCAGTTGAGCTTGAAATGGCTGCCTAAAGGGATGGAGAAACCCTAAGGAGTGTTGTCTGCTGTTTTCAGGTTCCGAGTTTTGCTGATAATACATGTTGCTGCCATCTAAGCTCAAGGACATGGATTCTCTGTCATTGTTTCCATACTGATGTGTTCCCATGAAATCCTCCAGTTTGGGATTGGAAGATAGTACCATTCCTTTTAATAAATAGAAACAAATTCTAGTCTTTTAGAAACAGTGATCTTCGAAGATTATTGAATCAAAAGAAAGATAAATAGTAACAGAAAATAGAAAGAAGTAGAACATAGTAAGTTGGTGACTTCATACCTCCTTGTTGTGATCTAGAAAGTGCCTCCATGATGCAAAGAGACCCGTCAGATTTCAGTGGCATGACAGAAAGTTGAGAGTATAAGCTCCCATTTCCTGTTTCAGCTCCATAACAGAGCCCAGAGCTGTTCAGGTGATGAGGAGCTAGAAGGAACCTTGTTGGAGCTGCAGAGGCAGCAGCAGCAGAATCAGCTGTAGTTTGTGTTCGTTGATGATGATGATGATGTGGGTCCCCTGAAAGCTCAATGTTCAGATGGGGAGAGAGTGAGAATCCCAACCAGTTATTATTGTTCATGGACTTCATCTTCCTCTTCTTTTCCTTCTTTCTTCCCAAGAAGAGATATTCTATCTGGATCAACTTCAAGGCATCTCAATCATTGGAAAACACAAAGTAATAATTCCTCAGCTCTTGTTTCCAACCATTTCAAAACTGGGTCTTTTGTTTTCTAGTTGCAGCACTTATGGCAAGAAGAATTCTTTGCATCTCTCACCAGGACACAACACATGAATCTCTCTTCCCCCTCCTCCTCTCTAGAAAGGAGCTCTAGAAAGCGAACAAAACAAGACCCTTTAAACTAACCAGAAGGATGAGTTCCGGCGAACGATATTGCTGAAATTACTCTTATTTGTTCCATAGGGATCTGTGTATTGAGAAAGACCATGTTTTACTTTCTTCTGCTCTATCTTATAAGATTCTCAAATCCTAACAGAACCCTGTTAAGAGCAAAGGGGTCCTCCAAACGCCCATTAATATTCAAATGGAATTTTCAGCCCGGGGAACCCAAAAAGAAAACCATGCAATTAATATCATGGTTGTCTTTACCTTGCTTAAAATCTAGCGGGGTGAAGACCGGATTCCCAAAAGCAGTTGCTTTTTTTTTTTTTTTTTTACAGTCCGTGGCCGTGTATAAATTGACAGGGTGGACGATTGTCTGATCAGTCACCTCAAACAGTACAGCCTCTGTACTGGACTGCAACTAAAGGATCTAATTAAAGATTCGGCACAAGTCCAGGCCAATTCAAATGACTCGATGAAAAAGTTGGGAAAAAAAGTGGAAGAAGTTAATCAAAAACATAAACAGGTACAGATATATTTATCTCAATTGTTAGGATTTGGACCTGGTCAAAACCTGATGCCAGACAAAAAGTTGGAAGGGGGCCTATGGGAAAACCGTTCAAATGTTCCAGCAATGATAAGCAAGGGGGCCCAAAAACAAAACAAAGCTTTCTTGTGAGAAGAATATTTAATGGGATATGTGCGACCATTCTTTCCACTTCCAGTATTGAAAATAGAACACTTTCTGTAGGTATCCAAAGATTAGAAAGAAATGGATGCGTGTCTAAAAAAAATTGACTAATTTATGATTTTCCTATTAGTATATGGATAAAATTTCAGCTAGGAACCAACTGCAACTTTTCAAGTGGCAAATTAGGGTGTGAGGCCCAACTCTCTGTGTCAATTACTCTTGAAGGGTGGAATCGAGCATGTCTGGTTGCATGAGGGTTGAAATGAAATAAAATTAGATGGTCAAATCAATAACAAAAAAAAAAAAAAAAAAGGGTTGAAAGTAAAGACACAATATGTCAAAAGGCTATTCTGAAAAGTATGAGGGTTGTCAAATCAATAGCAAAAATAAAAGAAAGGGGTTGAAAGTAAAGACACAGTATGGTAAAAGGCTATCCTAAAAAGCCAGAGAAAGGGATAAGTAGTTTTTTTTTTTTAATGGTTTTACTTTCAGTTCTATGTTCTTTTAATGATTTGACTCGTAATTTATTTCACTTCATTCCTCATTCAAACAAACATGCCTGAATTAAGATCTTATTTTGGATAAAGGGCGCACTTCATTTGGGGAGGACATGATAATTATAATATCGTTATTTAAGGATTTTAAAGTTTAACATTTGTAATAAGTCCAGTAAAGTTTTGAGCATCATGAGGTGGTCAAGATCATAGGATCATGCTCATGTAGGCCCTGCTCTTATCCAAAGTGAGCATTTTAATCCCACCTTTCAAGGGCCTTGCCTAATAAAAGGAAAATTTGTTTGATGAGAGGAATCCGTGAAAAGTGAGGAGGGTTGCTCCAATTTTCTAATGTGGTTCACTTTTTTTTTTTCCCTTTTGTTGCCAACTTTACTATACATGAAAGAGAGGGAAAAATAAATAAATGAGATGATATTTTGGGATAGGAAACTTGATTTCCTATGGTATGTAGGTCCCCTAGGAATCAGGATTTCTTGTATCAAGTAGAGACAAACTTCAATCCTCGCGTTGTATAAACACTTCCTATTTAAAGTGTATTTAACCATGTCTTTCTGAAGTTTGAATTGAAATCTCCTTTGGTAAAATTACCATAATCTGTAATAGCAAATCATCTAACTATTTGCATGCATATTTGCATGCTTCACCTGGGGTGCTGTGAGAGACAGATTTTCTTGTGGAATGATTTGGTTTAAAGAAAGAGGGAGATATGAGACGGAAGGGGGAGGACCACATGTACTATAATTCTAGCTAAAGAGTCTCTTTTGATTGTAGTAATCATGAGAGAATCCACCCACATCTGGTTTGAAATATTGCACCTTGTCATGGCCTTAATGCCTCATGACACATTTAGCTCCAGTCGTTTTCGCCCACCTTTCAGTGGCAAGCAAAATGGTGAGGTGGGTGTGTCTTTTTTTGGATCCTTCCTCTTTTTATTTTTTCCCTTGTTTGAATTGAAACTACTGTTCTTTTGACAGCTCTGTTAGCTAAGCGCCAACACCATACAAGGGCCAGCTTGCCTTCTGAAATGGGAGCAGGAGCTCTAATCTTATGGTCCGGTGTACCACCCCAAATTAACACAGAAACCAGCTAATATTGGTGGAAACAGGACCCTACACTTATTTTTAGTTGAGATCCAATCAATGTTAGTGAGAGTTTAGGGGCCATTGGGGCCGAATATCAACACAACACATCAAATTTTATTCTCAAGACTCCTCCTGACATTCATTCTTATCCTCTCAGTTAAAAATGAAAATATGAAAATTAATTTATTTTTCCTATCTTGGCCTACTCGTTAGGAATGCTACTACCAACTTGAAGACCTAGGGATCAATTTTGAACTTATGTGTGATACCCACTCATCCATGAGTGTGCTGGCAAGAACGACAAGCATTTACTTCTAGAAAAAAAAAAAGAGAGAAAAGAACCTACACTCCAAATGGACTAGGATTTGAAGCACGTTCTATACAGAAGGTAGTCCACCATGTAACCAGGAAGTGGGAAGAAAATCTTCTCCTACTGAGCTGACCGCATATTGTTCACGTGTGGTCCAGATTGTTGGCCCACTTAAAGAGGCATTCCTATCAATTGGGGGAGGTTAGATGGAAGTTCTCCTTATAGAAGTCAGCCAAAAAAATAAGCTCCGACAAATTATCCTTGCCTTGGTTTATAAGTCTAAAAGTTTAATGACATTTTAACCATAGATCTTCTTGCCATTAATGTAAACTTGGGCTAGTGCAAGATCGTATGATGATAGATCAACAGTAGAACCAAGTGGGTAATATAGAGTTGCAACACAACAAACTCATAGGACCAAGATTTCTGGTTAGTGCGATAAAAATGTTTTTCTAGGATATTGTCATTGTTGTTATCGGAACAACAACAACAATAATAATCACAATGGCAAGTGCTTTACACTCAATTCATCACGAATCTCTCATCATTCTCACCCAACTACATAGTGTTCAATACCTGGTCCTCTCTCTTGTGCCTGGAGGTGGTCTTCTACCAAGCATGTGCTGGGATTCAGATGGGCTTATCAAGAGTATGGCCACCTTGGTTGGTACCAAAAAGAAAGATAAATATAGCTCGAGGGTGCCTTCTCTACAACCACAATAGAATTTTATATGTTAAGCAGAGAAAAAAAGATGGTGAAAATAATAATTTTATTTTTATATAAAAAAAATTATTTTGGAATTAAGGGGTTACAGTTGAGAATATATATATGAGGCCAATTTCAGTGCAGTTGAGTCATAAGTGTGGTAAATAAACCTGTGATTGATTGCACTGAGTCATAAATTCTAAGAAAAAGACGTGCTGCTGGCCTTGTCCTAGTGTTAATTAAGTGGTGACAGGTACTGGGGTATTTTTGGTCACACATGAGGACCAACTGAGAAGAGCCCATTCAACAATTTGTGAGGAGCCCTGCTGCTTGTCCAGAATTCTGGACACAATTTGTGAGGAGCCCTGGGATCCAACAGCCCCTAGGGGGCTGTTTGTCCAGAATTCTGTCCAGAATTCTGGACAAGTAGACTTTTTCATTTGTGAGATCCCTGTAAACAATTTCATGCACCCACTTGTAAGGAACTATTTTCTTTTCCTTGGAACTTCAGTGCAGCTATGGTGCATCTTGACAGCACTGTTGTTAAACTCATGAATGCGGGTCAACTGCTGGATCGATCACGGGATTCTATACGTGATGAACCCATTCCACCTTTTCAGGAACAAGAGTCGAGGAAGTTAATCATGTGTTCAAAATGTGGTCAATCCATCTGTGGTCATATTACTCAATTGGGCAAAACTTTGAAAATTTTGCCCATGGATGAGTTTTCAGGGTCAAAGATGCCCTGTACAGTCAAAATTTTTTTTTTTTTCTTTCCGCAGTGTGAAAGAAGGAAAATACCTACCACCAACATACTGCATGTGTAGCCCCACCTCCATGGGTCTACTTACGGTCCGTTTGGGAAAATGAAGGGGAGGGGAGGGAAAATTTAAGGGGGAAGGAAAATGAAGGGGAGGGGAGGGAAAATTAATTTTACCTCCTCTTGTTTGGGAAGTCAAAAAGCAGGGGGAAGAAAAGTGGAAAAGTAGGGTTTTATTTGTAAGTGAGATAAAGAGAAAATTACCCTTTTGCCCTTACTTTTATAAAAACTTTAAAATTCTCTTTTATATATAAAGGGCAATGTGGTAATTTTACCACTTTTCGCCCCCTCCTCTCCCCATTTCCCCCCATTTTTGGGGGGAAAACTTTTGTAATCCCCCCCCCCCCCCATTTTCTCTCCCCCTCTTTCCCAAACACCCTTCAAAACAATTTTCCCCCCACTTTCCCCCCTTTTTTTCCCTCCCCCCCATCTCCCCCACCTTCCCAAACAGAGGGTTAGGCTCACCTTTGATTAGTGTAGCTCCTTCAATACTCTTGTCATCCTACGAACCTTCACTCAATGTTGGATCAAATCTCAAAAGAATCTTAGATTCCATTAAACTTTAATATTGTTAAATTAAGGGCTAAGATAATCAAGCATGACTGATTTTTGGCTTTTCCTTGTCTACAAGAGACTGTTCTATATATCTTATCATCCACCCATTGATAGACATGAATCTAAATGGCCTCTGTAATTAAACAGAAACGAGCAATATATATGCATTATGCTCTTGGGAGAACGTTCCCGAAGAAAGAAAACATAGCAGCAATCTTCATTTATGTTCTGAATGGTAATGGATAAAAGAAATTAAGGAAAAAAAAGTGCTCAATATCTCATCCATTAATAAAAATGCATGTGTAGATGTTCTCATTTATGAAAGCGGGACCCACTATGGATAGAATTCAAATATCACTGCCATGTAATTGTGATGACCCTGCACATTAAACACCACCCAAATGAGAAGAAAAGCTTAGAAATAAACTGTCAGAGGAAATAGGGCTATCGCATTTAAAATCCGTGGGTGATTCTAAATGCACCCCATTAAGTGCTGAAGGCACCCACCTCCCCTTATGAACAGTGATTGAAAAATCACTGTTCATAAGGGGAGGTGGGTGCCTTCAGCATAAGGTGTGGGTGCATTTAGAATCACCCAAAATCCGTGGTTTTGTCTTTCCAAATGGGAACACAAGATCCAAACAAGATCCATCCAAGTAAGTGGCAGAGAAAGGGCGTACAGATAGCAACTGTGTGTGTGTGTGAGAAAGAGAGAGAGAGAGAGAGAGAGAGAGAGATGATGATGATGATGATGGGCGTGGACTGGTGGAGGAAGTAATAAAGGAATAATGGGAACACAAGATACACAACAAGGGGTTGGATACAGCTTGCAAGGAAGCTTGTGGGCACTCTTTTGGGGACAAAAGGTGAGTGTCATGTGACCAGGGATCCGACTCACTCCCTCTCTCTCACACACACGAAGAAAAGAATGAATGAAACGTCACAATCTTATGTCTTATTCACACTGTAGCCTCTATTTCATGGGTCTGCATGAAGTATTCTCAATTAGGATATAGTTAGTGATAATTTCCTTATCTTCACATAGGGTAGGGATTAGTTTAAATTTGAATTGTTATCAGATTGTCTAAATTGAGATCGCTCCTTAATGAATCTCACGGATATTTTTTTTAATGAATTTATTTCTTTAAAAGTTATCATGATACGTTGATCTTGTGATCAAGCTATGGTCTTATTCTGCACCACCAATTTTTTTATTTCAATAGAAATGGAGTATCCTTTCTTGCCTCTCTTACGATTCAATTATCCAAGCATCATGATCTCACAATCTTCGTCAAATTGCATGAAAGCTTCTAGAAGAGATCACGACATATCTAATATAGTAGGCCATGGGCATCAAAGGACTCAAAAGATGTAGATTTCAATAATGATGGATCCACACGTAGCCATGAGATCAAATGAATGGACGGACAAGGGTGAGATTGGAAAATCTACCGGGGGAATAAAATTTCCCCTAACATGAGGGAATTATCTTAAGTTTCTAAAGGGGCCTTGGCCACACCCTACCCCTCATAGTTCCGCCCTCATGGGATGGATTTTGATGAGATTATAGAAGATATTGAAGGTGAAAAATCTATAATTGTTTTGAATTATATAGTAATATACAGGGAGTAAGTTATGTAAGTTGTGTGGAGCATTTTAAAAGATAGTAAATGAGAGAGGGATGGGGATATGATTGTGTAAATCTTTGTTTGGACAAGAGTCTGGGCATATTTCTTTACTAGGATTTCCAAATTTGCTTAGTTGGGGTTTTTTTGGACATGATGCCACCTGACATTTGAGATGCTCTATTTCTTTCACCAGAATTTCAAATTCCGGCCACCTAAAAAGTCTCAAATAACCTTTTGAAAGTTTTGGAATTCTACTCTCTATGCATTTTGTTGGAATTTCAAATGCTCCATTAAAAGGAGAGAATTGAAATTCCACTTAAGGGGATAGTTTTTGAAAAATATGCATGTAAGACGTGAATTCTTGAAATTTCGATAAAAAAAAAGGCCAGAAACTTATACATTCATTGTGTAGGATAGATTTATAAATAGGTGTCTACACATCAGCAACATGACTACATGAGACACTCCACTGGTAAGGGTATCCCATCTGACACAGCTGCCGAAGGCTTGATCCTTGGGCTGGCAAAGTGTCTCGCAGTTCCCCACTTAACCCCAAAAATAAAAAACCGAAAAAAAAGGATATTTTTAGTAACACTGCCTGAGACATGACATTTGCCCATGAGTGACTCGATATTTAAGCGTTTTTCATAGAATTGTTCATGTGATATCCCAAGGCCATGCGACATCACAACTTATTGAAGTTAATCCAGCAACATGACTCCAATAACTTGTAGGATGGAAAATGGGTCGAGTCCCATAAAATAATGGGTTTGTCAGTTATAGGTGTTAATAGGTTTAATTCCAAGTCTAACCCATGTTCAACCCATTTTTAAAATGTAACCAGCCAGCACTCAATGCATGACAACCAGCGCCCAAGGCAACAAAAGAAGAAAGAAGAGGAAAAAGAAGGAAGGAAGAAGCAGAGGGAAGAATCAATCCTAAAATTACATAATTGAACCGTAAGCACAAATTCTCCCATGATTGAGATGATTTGAAGGAGTACAAAGGGCCAGTTTGATAACTTATTATTAAAATGAAGTGAGGTGAATAATCAAATTAATATAAGAAGAAAAAAAAAAAGAAGAGTCATATAAAAAAGCGATAATATTTTGTCATTTAGTGGGAAAGCAGTCTGAGATAGCGACCAGCATGACGACATTGAAAATCTATATAAATGACATGAAAAGTTAGATGTATGAGTTACAGAAATAGATGAGGAAGCAGAAGAACTGCAAAGGATAAGATCACATATCCTCCATTCCCCATCTTCTTCCTGAAACAGGATTTTCAGACAACCCACATTCTGAATCTTGGAAAGGGTAGGTTTTACAACGGCAGGAGATGAAAGGGAGTTCTGGTCAGAACTGATTTAAGTGCCTCAACCCTAATCTGACCCTTTTAATTGTGGGTCAGGTTTAATAACCGACAGGTGACCAACCCCTATATGTACGGGTCGGGTTAAGCTGGTCAAATGTGGGTCTAGTATGGGTCAAGTTGGCGGGTCCAGGTAAAATCCATTTTCATATAATAAGAAAAAATGCATGAACTCAAGGCCAATGTTACCATGCAAATCATGCCACCGGGGACAGAAACCTCCATTCCAATCCCACTTACTAAAATGCTTTCTGTTGAGAAAATTCCCTTCATTTTTCCCCCTTTTCACAAAAGCAATTGCTGCACCTAACAATGGAACAGTGGGAAAAACAAAAAATCAGAACTTACCTCAGTGGCAGAATCCTCCAGTGACAAAAATGCACCCTAAAAAAGTCAGGACTTCAAATGATAATTCTACGCCTCACATTAGGATTCTTTCAATACTTTTTTAGGTTTAACAATATTACAGCTTATCTCCCTTTGAAAAAAAAAAAAAAAAAATCCAACAACAACATCAATATTACAGCCTATACAGGATAGCTTCAATCTCTCAGCCCAAAATGACTCACCAAATCCACTTATCAGGATCTAGCATCAGATGAAGCTCCAAATGTACAGATTCAAGGCCCAAGGTATTATGCATATCCTAAGCTAAAAATGCATCAGATAATTCCTCATAGTCAAGGATCAGCCAAAAGAGCAAAAGGTAATACATCCCAATCATGCAGTGAAAAGAAAAGGAAAAAGAAAATAAAATCCAATCATCCAGTAGAAAACGAGACATCAAGCATTTTAACAAACTTTTTGGGGCACAACATTTGACAATCAAGAGATTGCCCCAGTTGCAAATTCAAGCAGCCATAAGCAATACAAATTAAAGCAGGCTTTACTTCATAACTCAATCGACTGAAATCTAAGATATGCAGTCCTAGATAAGGAAGCAAAAGATTGGAGAGAGTAGAAACGAGGATATACATTCCCCAAATGACCCTTTAGTATAAAATCTGATACTTCAATGTAAGCATGGAACAGCTAGTATTTGAAAATAAATCTAAAAAAGATAAAACCCAGTAAGCCATATACAGTAGGACTGTAAGATCCCGTTTAATTATATCTCCCTAGTACTAACAGTGTTTATCCAACATCAATATCCAAAACAACATAGTACAACACCACATCCTTACTTAACATATACTAGTAGCTAGGGATCCTATCCTCCATTACTCACCATATACTAGTAGCTAGGGATCCTATCCTCCATTACTCAAAGCTTATAAGCAAAGATTATAAGCAAAGAGACACAGAAGACTTATTTGTCATCCCTGTCACCCCACTTCCCTTTCCTTAATCACCTCAAGGAAGTGAAGAGTGAGTGCAACAAATTGAAATTCACATGCAATTTTATTAAATCAGAAGACAGTGAAGCAATAGTAACAAATTAAAATCATAATAAAGCAAAGAAGATTCAGACTTTAACAAAGAAATGAAAAGGCTTACAATGAAAGCTCCAACCCGTATAAAACACAATGACCATGTTACAAATGTTGTGCACCAGGTCATCTTTGATTCTGCTCATCACCGCCACCATTTCCACAGCTCCGATCAAGACTTGACGTGCCATTGTCCAACTTTGCACCTTCAATACATGGCGTGCCATCATTACTGCCTTCTACCATTGTCTGCACGTCCCTAGCAACAACTCCACTCGATGCACCAACCAAACTGCCTACCCCACCATTGATGTAACTTGGATAAATAGCATTCCCATAAGGCATGGGGCTTCTTCTAGCATCAAACATTCCCAAACCATTCCAAGGACTTCTAGGTGGCGGCACTCCACCAATTAGAGTGGTGTAAGTGCCGTATCCATACCCACTGCCCATGGGATACACCCCATATGGATAAGAACTAGCATTCCCATAAGCTGAAAATGGTGCAGGTGTATAACCATGAAAGAACCCATACTTAGGACTGTAAGATGGATAAAACCCACCTTCAGGTTCATAAGGACCAGACCCTCTTCCACTGCCCATCCTCATGTTATAACTGCTAGTGAAAGTGCTCACTTCTTTTGGCACAGCCCTCTTCACTTCAACAAGTTTATCATTCAACTGATGAAAGTTCTTTTGCATCACATTGTCCACCGCGTCCTCCGAGTCAAATGTGATGAAACCAAACCCCCTTGGCCTTCGGGTAACACTATCATACATGACGACAACATCTGTAATCCTACCAAACTTCTCAAAGTAGCTCCTAAATGCTTCCTCGGTCAAATTAGAAGACAAACCACCAACAAAAATCTTCTTGGTCCTGACCTGATTCACACTGTAATAAGTACACCTACAACTACTGCTAGCACTGTTTTTATTGGACCCTTTACTCTGCTGTTGGCGTTGATGCGGCTGGCATCGTTCACCTTTTGGTACTGCTTTTTTGACATCTACCTGTCAAAATATCACAAAATAGCTTCAAGAAAGCATAATTGGAACTGTAAACAATTGAAATAATAATAATAATAATAATAATAATAATAATAATAATAATAATAAAGCAAATATTTTGGGAAATATTAGGGATACTTGGTTCGAGACATGGTAGGAAAAGGTTATTAAAGATAAGCTTTAGTTTAAAGGTTTGAATTAGTATTTTGAATTTAAATTATTCTTTCCAGTTGCTCTCTTCATCCTCCCTTATCCATGGATTAAGGTCTCATGATCACTAGTAAAAGATGATCACTGTAACAGATGATGACCGTGCGGGTTTGTGTTTCTCAAATCTCCACAACAAGAATCATAACAGATCAAGAGTGACTGTGTTCAGATGCACCGCAAATCAAAATTCTTTACGAATATTTGGAAGAATGCATGGTTTTGTGTTCTGGGTTTGTTCGGTGAAGGTAAATAGATACTTTTTCCAAAGTTGTCAGCCTTAAATTGATATCAGTGATTGGTTTTGATAAGGAACAGGGCCGAAAATGTAGAAACAGTGTTATAACTCATAACTCACTAGCAATTATGCAAAGTGAAGGGCAAAGAACACACATACCAAATGCAATTACCGGTCATTCAAGAAAAACAAAGAATACTAAGTAAAAGGGCGTTAACAGACTGAGATGTGAAAACAGAGCCAAGAGAGGACAAAATCAATCAGACAACTAAGTAACCAACGAAAGAGAAGCTATAGAAGTATGAAACATGGGTAAACAAGAGACATGAAAAAAAAAAGGTCATCAAGAAATCAAAGAAAACACAAGTATCACACCACTCCCTACCCACCCTATGTTAAGGGCAGACATCATCATCACAGCCAAAACCAAAACGTTAAGAGAAATCACTGTGTGGAAAAAGAAAAAAAAAGAGAGAAATCACAGTGAGAAAAAAGAGAAAATAAAAGAAAGAAAGGATTTTAGCGAAAAGGGCAGTTAGGGATGAGTAATACTAACCGCTTTTCCCAGTATAACATGGGATTCTTGAAGGGCCCTTTCAGCGGCAGAGGGGTCTGAAAACTGCACAAACCCAAAACCTCTTGAACTTCCAGTGGCCTTGTCTTTCATGATCACGCTCTCAACAACTTCTCCATACTTCTGGAAATGGTCTTTGAGGGTCTCTTCCTTCAATTCCCATGAGATTCCACCAACAAAGAGCTTACCCTGCTCAGAATCCATTCAGCAGAGAAAGATCCAAGAGCTGGAATTTCGACTTCTTCTTTTGTTTCTGGGAGGTAGAAGAGATGACTGAAAGAGAGCAACGAAGGGAGAAGAAGAGGGGAGAGTAGGGTTTATCAAGTCCCTATCTCTTGGCAAGTTCGAATTGGGTTTAGGTCCCTATCTCTTGGCAAGTTCGAATTGGGTTTAGGGTTTCAACCTTGAACTAGATTATAGCTTCTCTCTCATGGCCCCATGAACTATAGCCGTCGATCAAGAATAAGGTGGGGCCCACCTTTAGATCCGGTCCGTTAGATGAATAGTTCCAGTGTTGGTTGGTCCACCATTGATGGTGTGAAAAATCACATGATTTGACACCATAAGCGAAACTCTGATTGGGTCTCGTTGGAGTGAAATTCTGGCCCAGTTTTCTGTTGGGGTATATCTAATATGGGATGTAAGAGCCCATCAAGAGTCAGGTGGGGCCTATATTATATATAAAAAGTCTACACACCCCGGGGCAGACCCCGGGGTGGAGCACGACTCTCTATGAGGAGCCGTTGGATCCCAGCCATGAGGAGTTGTGCTACAATCCGAGTGTGTAGCACGGCTGTATTATATATATATCCGAAACATTCAGACTACATGGTGCAAATAATACAGTGGTAGAAGTTGAAGGACTGGGCTTGTTACCCTTGTTTGGCTCTGGAATTCTCTGTCGAAGTATCACATGTGAGTATTTCTTGCAATAATGCCAATAATACCAGGGGCTAGCTGTGTATGAAATTCCTATAATTTTTTTGTTTGACGATTGAAATTCTAAATATATACAAATATGAAATTAACAATTCTTTTACCATCCAAGTTCTCTAGATTCCGTAATATTTAATTTTATTAATTCTATGTGAGGGTGTTCATAGTGGGCCAAGGCATATCCAGGCTTGGCCCGTCTTTAGAAATACATATCCATGTCCGGCCCCAACCCAACATGGGCCTTACGTGCTTGGCCCAAGCCCTTCCAATTAGTCAATCGGGCATGGCTTTCTCGTTACTTGTTTATAAAATCAATTATAATATATTATAGAGATAGGATTCAATTTTCAAATTGGAGTCCGATTTCGAAATTGATTGCAGAATTGGAGTTCGATTTTACGATTGATTTCAAAATAGGAGCTCGATTTCGATTTCAATTGCGAAATTAAAACTCTAATTTTGATTTTTATTTTGATTGGAGAGAAATTTCAAAAGTTACATCGAGAGCCCACTTTTGTTAACTTTTTTTAGGTGAATTTAAAATTTTAATATATATATATATATAATAATGATAGGAGATTAAAGAATTTGGATGATACAAGAGTTCCACCTTGCTCAATAACTCTACCCAGCCAAGTCAAAAATTGAATTAAAATTCTTAATATATCAATTATGATTACAAAATTTTAAAAGTTTGTGATTTTAAAAGTATATCATAGATAGTGATTTATACATATGGGCTCCATGTACATTAAATTTTTTTTAAGTGGACCTCATATTCTAATTTCTAAAGACGGGGCCACTTGTTGTAACTTCTATACATGGCCCTCCATCCAAATTCCTCGTTCATGTTGGAAGTTTTAAAGTTGGCCACATCATGTACAATAATTTCTATATCCTTTTTCTTTATATTAGATTTTGTAGAATTGATTTTTCTTTTTTATTTTTCTCTCACGGTTTTCTATTTTTTCTCTTTTTTTAATGATTTTTTTTATTAAATAAATAGTAAAAAATAAAAAAAATGAGATTACTTTAAGCTATGATGTAATTTCATAAAAAACAAATTAATCCTACCTTTTTCCTATGCCACCCATTTTTTAAAAAGATTTTATGACTGCAACATAAAGATGATTTTATAATTAATTTTATAATTTATTAAAAAACTGAACTCATCATATTTATGGAAGATGTTCAAAAGTATAAGATTAAAAATCTCAAAATAATATCAGCATAAATAAAAAGAATAGATATGAAAATAAACAAAAAATAATCAAGTAGATTTTCATATAGAAAATAATCATTTCAACATGCTCCATTGATTTTCAAAAATATGTCCTATTAATAAATCGGATTCAAACCACATTTGTATCCTTATTCAACTTTTAGTCTATCTATTTGGGAAATAAAGAAGTCCAAATCCCTTTTGTTTAAAGGCAATTGATATACTTTAACTTGGTTCTAGGTTATATGATTGTAGGTTATTTTCAATTATATAAGTTTATATGGTATTCAATTTTGTTAACATATGCATAATATAAGACATACATAAAAAGTAATAAGTAAAAGTAAAACCTTTGAAATGAAAATTGTTGATGAATTCATATAGTCTTTGATATGGACTCAGACACCCCTAGAGTTGGCTTAACTTGATTTGGGTAATATGATATACTAACTTAAAAAAAAAAAAAGAATTAAAATTAGGTAAGAGTGAGAGACTAATACATGAAAAATGAATAGGAGTGTTTAAATTAAATGGAAGAACATACCCTATTTATTAGTTAAAAGTGTCATATAAGTTTGACAAATGTTATCTATTCAATTGATATTAAAAAAGTTGTGACTCTAAATGTCACTAATTTAAACTTCCACACAAAAAAGATGATTACAAGTAGCATAAAAAAATGATAGTCTAATGATAATACAAAAAAGATGTTTGCGCCAGGGATTCGGAACTGCACTATCACAGGGGCCACAAGGAATTTACCCGGCTCCCCCTGGGCCCGAAGGGATTATTTCGGCCCAAAGGGCTAAGACACCATCCGTTATTTAAAAAAAAGTATGATGAAAAAATGATAGTATAAAGATAGGAGTTAATGATTGGCAAGTGTCATTTATCGAATTGCTATAAAAAAAACTTGATTACAAATATCACCAATCTAAATCATCACTCCAAAAAGATGATAGACAAAGAAAAAAAGTAACAATTTAAAGATAGGGAGATGGAATTGAATGTGTTGAATAGTGCACAGTAATATGTGTGCTCAACCAAAAGTTTACTTATTCATTAATTATGAAAAAGATGTCCATCTAAATATTTTTTAAAGTTATAAAGGTTAACTCAACATTTAATTAATAGGTCGCATTTAAGTTAAATTGTTGGAAGGTCAAGGTAAAGTTGGGTCAGGAGGCATATGTCATAGATTAACTTTAATCCAATTCATTAATTAATTGGGTTAGAGAAATGTTAGTTCAAACATATGAAAAACATGAACTCTAATTTTGAATCATCAAGTGGATTCAAGTTTCTAATTCACTAGTAGCTCAGTGGTGAGGCACATCCCTTCCATAAAAACAGCTAATGATCAATTCCTTACTGTAGTGCTGATGGCGAGGGACTTGATTGAATGAGTGCAAGGTATATGATTATTTATATTAAAAGGTGGGGGAGTTCAAGTTAGGTTGGTAAGTTGGGTCAAAATTTCTACTCCTATCAATTTCTTTTAAAACTTTCTCCAATTAAAGGATTATAGCTATTTTACCAACTACCTCATGACAAAGCGCTTATTAATGATCATAAATTAAAAGATTTTATAAAACTATCTTACTTTTGTTTCATTAAAAGGTAACTCGCACTTGACCTAGGCCTAACATGTTTCCATCAACCTAATTTTTTTTTATATTTATAAGTTTGTAATGACCTCGGTAGTTTTTTATTAGGTCTGGAGATTCATTCTGGAACAATCCATTGCATATGATTCAATTGATTTTAAAACTGGCTATTTTTTTAATGGATTGATTACAATTGGGTTGACCACTATGTTTTTTACCTTCAAATGGATAAATTTTTTATAATTTATTTACAAATGTGAATGTTGTGACCATTTTCTTCTCAGCCATTGCTATATTATATATATTAAAGTTGTTACCGAACCAACTTAAGTTCTAACCCTTCCAATTTCAAACTTAACCTCTAAATTTCGAATTTCTTTAATCCTATATTTTTTTAGTTGATAAATCATTTAAGGGTGATTGTAGTCATTTTTTATTTTTAAATATTATTAACATAATTGCCTCATTTAATTTATAATCTCGTTGATCAAAATATACCTACAAGAGAGATTCTTCTTTCTCGATAAGAGAGAACGTTATGTCATGTCCATTTCACTCGACAATTCAAAATTATGATAATATACTCTCTACATTTATATAACTTTTCCTTCACCCAAAATAATCTCACTTTATATTTTATTTTTTCTCAATTTGTAAATGGTGCTATTTTTTAGACTTATACTTAATAAATCTCATTATGTCACTCCAATTAAATTTAGACCCATAAGATTGATCATGCTTAAAACACTTGACCATAAATAAAAGAAAAACCAAACTACTTGATAAGTAGTTAAAATTTATATTAATTTCTTACTTCTCATAAACTTTTATATTTTTCATTACCTTTTATTTTTTAACGTTTAAACATTGACACCAATAAAATTTAAATAATGTTTAATTCATAGAACTAATTAAATCTTTTAGGTTTTGACCTTAATCAAGGCTACTATGACAAATATCCATGCTTTAAGCACGGGTGGTCAAGCTAGTATTAAATTATGTGTATTACTTAGGCTCCAAGCCCAGCCTATATATTAAATAGGCAAAAAATATAGGTCCAAGCCGGACCTGAAGCGGGCTGGCCTAGCCCTTGAGCACCCCTAGTGCCAAGGAGAGATTTGGAAGTTTTTGAGGGGGCTAAATTTGAAGAATCATGAATCTCTCACAGAGTAGTTCCCAACTTCACAACATAGTCACCTTTACCATTATTATGACATTTTTCATTCATACCCCTAATTTGGGTTTTTTTTTAAACTGACGCACTAATGTTCGTGTCACTAACTAGCTAAGCAACTTCGGATAACAAGTCCTATATTCGAATTTGAGTTTCAGGTCCGGTCTTCAATTTAAAATTAGGTATGAACATGGGTGACCAATGCAGTAAGATTTTGACCCAAGTTTGGATATGGTCCTACAGAATTTGGGCACACTACGTACCCAACCTGAATCCAGACTTATTTTTACATCCCTGTAGTAGCTGTAATGGGTATGAATTGAGGATTTCTTTTATTGGATTTTCTAAACCCACCCTAGACTTACCTTAATTCTAAAAACTACACCTTAACATCTAAAAGTTTTAGAACCCCTTAACATTCAAAATATTTAAATGACCTTGATCCCAATTTTGATAATTATTATTTTCTCTTAAACAACGCCATTTATTTAAAATCTAAAAGCTATATCTTCAATGTTTATTGCTGCATTATTAGAAACATTCTGGAACAACCACTGGTAGCTTGTATGGCGAGGCACTTCCAAATAAACAACTATAGATCAATCCTTGAATGCAACGTAGATGGTGAGAGATTTGGGGTGACAGTTGTATGTGGGTGTGCAAGTACTCACTTTACCAAAAAAAAAAAAAAAAAATTTAAACGTTCTCAAAAGGTAAGCAGTTTAAAGATTGAAAGCAAATCTAGATTCTAGAAGGCTAAAACACTGATCAACCCAAATAAAATCACCTTCAACCCTACCCAGCATTAAGACGGTTGGGTTTAAGTTGGATTGAGGGTTAATTTGTCTAGGTAGGATCAATATTTTAGGTTTTAAACAACGGTTATATTGATTTGTGATCCTTCACTAGATTACAACATGGAAAATGCCATTCAAAAACATGATTAAAAATTATTGTAGAATATCTTAAAGTAAGGAGGAGGATTTTTAGATGCTAAGTTGTCTCATGTCATGAGCCGCGCAATGGGAGGTGGGATACGCATATAATCAGATTGATGGAGATCTTCAAGGGTCTTAGAAGATCTAGGATTCACTAGGCGATCATGAAGTACATAGATTTTCTAGGCTTTCTAATTATAAATCATTAGGATGGGTAGAGAGATGTGGAATGTTCAAAACTACGTACCGTGGATAAGTGTAGGATTAGGGGGATTAGGGTATGATAGTGTGGATATTTAATGAGTGATATATGGCTTAATTATCTATTTTCATTGATAGTAAAGGACAGAAGTATATATGAGAGGGGTCTTGTAATTCATTTGTAACCGAGAAAGTTTGAGAAATGAATAGTACACAAGACCAAATTGAATATAGGGCAGGCTGACTTGATATCCAAAGGTAGCTATTTGATTTGCTTCCACAGTGATTAACTAGTAGCCATGAAGAAGGATCATGTAAAAAATCAACAGTCATTGCCTCTTGAACATTCATATAACACCAATGAAGTGATGTCACTAGAAATTGATTGTTAAAAATGATAAGATTACATTATCTATTTTACTCTTAACAATATCATTTACTTGAAATCAATTAACTTTGAATGGTAATTGTGTTATGTTGTTTTTTGTTTGTTTTTATAGGCAGTATTTATTCTTCTGTTCATTTGGTTTGGTATAATTAATTAGTGAGTATTTATTCTTCCCTTCAATGTGCTTGTAATTAATTAATATCTATTTCAATATTAACTTTAATTTATATTTTAGTTTCCATCAGATTTTCCCGTACGTACATATGACGGACGGAGCCAGGAATTTCTTTGGGGGGCGAGGGGGGCAAAAGTTTCTCTTAACGAGGAATATGAGAAAGAATTAAAAAAAAAAAAAAAAAAACTATTACATTATACCCCAAAGATATTATTACATTCTAATGGGTACAAAAGTTAAATACTAGTTATAATATTTTACTCCAAAAATATGGCTCCTGTTTCTGATTATTACTTTGTTAGGCTTTGTTGATATGGTATCTTCTCACATACCAGTTAATCAGTAGGCTGGAGATGGCTTTTCCCGAGAAGAAAAAGTTTGATAGATAGCCAATTAGAATAGAGTTTTGCAGATATCCAATCAGGACACAGGGGTGTGGGGACTGTGGGAAGGAAAAGGAAAGCAACCCTGCTATCTGTCCCGAAAATCGGGACAGATAGACTTTTTGAAAGGAAAGATGTTACTCTCAAAGTCAGTGACTCTTTAAAAAAGGTTATCAGGTTTACGGGGTTTCCAAAAATTGGGATCCTAATAATCTCATAATGCTCGCATCATGAAGATCCTGTAAAAGGCCATTGTGGATATTCAATTATTCATGGCAGGGTTGGGATTCAAACCAAGCCCAATTTGTTATCCGGCCAAGCCCATCAAACCCCAAAACAAACATGTGTGCCATTTTTAGTCTGCTAAAAAAGTTGGGTACGGGCCTTCCCGTTTATCGCACGAGGGCCTTAAAACATTCTGTAACTATCAGACTAGAAAAACAGGCCCAAGCCCGGCTTGTAAACTCAAAAAACATATATGGTCCAAATCCAGACCTTTGCGGACCAGGATTGTAGTGGGACCCAGGGTTTGGGAGCCCATGGGGCCCAATAAAAGCCACTCCAAAGTAAGGGCAGTTGATAATATATTCCAACTATTAAGTAAAAGATGAACCTTGGGCCCGTTTCTTTGCAAGAATTCACTGAATTCTTATTTGAAAAATTCCATAATGTCCCAAATGCTGTCCTCCACCTGAATTCCAAAACCCTCCTAGGCTCCTAGCCCTTCTAGCATTTTGAAATGCTAAAGGGGTTGGCAGGATTCTAAGAATTCTGAGGGCCCTTTCATGACTTTTCAAGTGGGTTGGAAATTTGAAATGAAACACTGCATTTGGAATTGTGGGCCTGGTTCTAATAATCAAAGGCAAGAGAAATTTTCATGGACTGCAAGGCTATCCCCAAGCAAGAAACAAGGATCTAGATCCCCTGTTTTGTTGGAGGAATCAGGGGCTGCCACACAGGGGGTGGAGGAGAGAGAAACAATTTCTCTTTCCTCAAACCCTCCTCCCCCTCTGCGTGGCGCCCCTTGATTCGTCCGAACATGGTTTCCCTGTTTGGACGAAACAGGGGATCCGTTTCTAGAAGGAAATTGGCCCGTGGGGGCCACCTGCGCTTCCTGACCTCAAGAAAGGAACAATATGTCTTGTGGGTTTCATCTGAGCCTCTGATCATCTCTAAGCAAAGGAACGGCTTGGCCTGTCCTATGGGGCTCGGGTCTTGGCCTCCTTCCCAATTGATCAATCCAAACCCATACACACCCATAATCACTCGTAAATCTATTACCTGAATCATTCAATTGAAACATTTCTAATTTAACTTGCTATCATAAGCTATACTATATTATAGAGTGTGCAAAATTTGGGCAGTTATGTTAATAAAATTGGAATTATAAAAAAAACAGCATTTACATTGGATTCGGCCAAATTTAGAAATTTCTGTCTATTATGGATAACTGAAATGCAAATCTTGACCTAGCATGTCGAAATTTTAGACCGAATATTTTATATGGAGTTGTTCAATTCGGACTGCCGACCAAACTGACTAGTTTCCACAAAACTGAAACTGACTATTATGTCCAAGCCCATCTCGGTCCAAGTTTGAAATTCTATGGATACACTTGAATTGACTGACGAATAGAGATGTCTTGCTTTCCTTGCAACAAGATGAAGGGAAATCAACTCTTCGCAAAAGATATTGTACTGATAACTCCTCACCAGGTTGCATGAGATTGGCCCCCCTTTAAATACAGAGATGACAGAGTTTTCCTCTTAAATTATGTTTTGATTTTTAAGGAAAATCTCATATTTCTATTTCTAATTCTAATATGCAGACTTCCAATCAGAGTTAGACATTATATTATGAGGAAATAATTTCATCCAAACCACCTACATATGGAAAATTATTATCTTTAAGGAAGCATCTTAAAGCACTGTCCATTTTCTATTGCTTTCTTAATCAATATCTCACATTTACTTTTATTCACTAATTATTTATTCATTTTTCCGATTGCATTTCTTCGTAAGGAAGCATCTTAATATGTGGTGTGTACTGATCATTTTCTATTGCTTTCTTAATTCAATTTCTCACATTCACTTTTATTTACTAACTATTTATTTATTTTTTCGATTACACCTTCTTCGTAAATAATTTTTCCAACAGTTGCATGATTGCTTCTGCATTTTTTTCCTCACATCATACAACTGCCTGAGGTGAGACACGACGACCCATAGGCCTAGAGACCAGTTAAGGGTGTTCCAATGAAATTGAAGGGCAGCCACCACTAAGCTATTAGCGTATTGGCAATTTGCGTCCACACTTATCGATAGTCACGTTAGCACAAAGGCAATTGCGCAGGCAAGGGCGCTCGATTAATGTCTGTGGCTTGTGTGTTGGGGTTCACCTTATAAGGAAGATGATCTAAGTCACGTGGGGGGAGAACGCATCGGTTCTTATGCGGTTGCGGGTACGTTACCTGATCTTTCCGTTCACGCGGGCTCCTTTTCCACTTGTATGGGCTTTCTTCTCAGTTGTGTAGGTCTCCTTCCCATTTGAGTGGGCCAGTTACCTTCTTTTGTGCATACGGGCTCTCTATTGAGTCCCAGCCTACGGACACTCTAGTGGATCCCAGCCCAAGGGCTGGGGTACCAAAAAAACCTAAAATACAAAAAGGTCACGTAGGGGTACGACAGGAAAATTCTTACTTTTGGATCATTTATGTAGATACACCACTTTTTCTTTTTTGGGAACTTATGAGTGAACCAGGTCTTGGATCTATATTTCAAGCCACTGCTATGATGGGCCCACATCCCAATCGTGATCCAGTTGTTGTGATGAACCTCTAGGCAAAATCATGAAGATCGTCCAATAGATTACAAACCGAAAAAAAGAAAAACCTAGCCTGTATGATCTCATACCTCATTGAGCTACCACTTATCCCAAAATCAATTAGTAATGGAAAACTGCACAACAACGATTTTATAGTTTGTTAGTTGTGTTAGGAAGGCATTCGACCATCAATCCACCAGCCCGGTCAATGAACACCCCTAGTGTTATTGTATTAGACATCTGTCAACATTCAATTCACTATTTCTTTTCAACGGTCATCTTAAGGTGTTTGTTTTGATGCTCTCACTTGAAACATGTGTCAAAGTCCCTCTTTTAATGGAAGTCCTAAATCTGATCTTTAGTATTATTGTATTAGACATCTGTCAGCATCCAATTCACTCTTTTCATTAGTAGTTATATTAAAATATTACCTTTAATATTCTTAATTTAGACGTCTGTTAAAGACTTCTTTTAATAGAAGCCCTAAAACTTATCTTTTATGCCCAATCTTTGAACATTTGTCAACACCTAATTCACTCGGTATCTTTTATGGTAATCTTTAAGATTTTTAGATATATTTTTGTCTTTAAGAAGACCGACTTTACAATAGACTTTACAAATTTTGCCACATGTATTTAAAAAGTATTTCAGGACAATTGAAGCGTCTGGAGAGTTTCTTTTTTCTAATTTAATCTACCAACCACCGGCTCCACCTAATTGACAAGTGTAATAAACAAAGGAGTAGATGATAAGGACTGAAGTTATTGGTAACAGATTCTTTGTTGTCATAAAATAGAAAATGGGGCCCATTGATAGAGGATATCGGCCGTCCACTTGGACAGAACTCCCATGCATGAACACCACACTCACTAACTAAATTTATAAGAAAAGAGTCCACTTGTATCCGAAACAATGTGCGGGCTTTGCAAGAAAAGTACATTGTTAGTACGTAAGCCAAAAAGTAAAAACCGATACAAGAGAAAGTTACCAAACTACCCTTCAGTTTTTTACTGCCATTGCTTTTTTAGAAAAATACACAAACACCCTCGTTTTTACAAAAAGAAAAAAAAGAAAAGAAGCAACAAAACAAAACAAAAATAAAAAGAAGAATACAAACACCCTTTGTCACTTTTGACAAGAGTCAAACTTGACACAATATATGAAGGATAAGACAAGAGCCTCCACATAGAACAAACAAGATAACCAACAAAGACCTTGCTTATAGCAAAGGGGAGAAATAATTAAAAGCTGATTTATTATTCATGTAATTGCTAAATTGAAAATACATTAAGTTTCAAATATAATATTAATATACATTGATTTGATTATTGGATTTCTCATTAATTTTGATCCTTTCTAAGTAGTAAAGAAAATCTCTCTACCGATAAGTTTCAATGTAAGCTTAAATTATCTCTCGAGAAAAGAAAACTCTCTCAAGAGGTAAAAATATAACGAAAGAGATATAAGGAATAAGCGGAAAAGATAGAGTGAAGAAAAAGAGAAAAGAGTGAAAAAGGATTGAAAACCAAAAGAAACCATTTATGCTAGGTTGATCCAAAGCACCCATCTTCTTGTTCTTCGATTAGGGTGTCCACTCTAGCCCATGGATCATGAGGAGCGAACTGTACGTAGGATGTTAATCTCTAGTAGCCAATCTCTAATCTCCACAACAGTTGCTTGATCCTATCCAATAGTGACTCATCTTTGCATATGTAGAGGCCGAATGTTCTCGTCAAAGTTTCAACAACATGAAAAGGCTAAGAACACTGCTTATATTATGTTTTAATAAAACACATTGGTTCACCTTCAAGTATTAGTAATTTACTTTGTACTTACATTGGTAGGGAAAAAGAATGATACATATCAGTTGAGTCGATTATATGACTCATTGGTCGAGTTGGATCGGGCCAATTTGAGTTCGTGTTGGTCTTGGGTTAGAAAGTGGCAAATTTACTGGAGCTCAAGTCATGTCAAGGCCGAGGTCAAGGGTAAATAGGTAACTTGCGTGTCTTTAAAACTATCATATATTTATTGTCTTATAAAAGGTACGTAGATTTATGAATCCCAAACCCTACTATTCTTTTCCCTTTTGTCCCATATAGACGAGAGAATATAAAGAGGAAAGTGTTGCAAAACCACAAGAAGAAAAAAGGTGAACACTTGAGATATCTCAACCCACAAGACAACGAGAGAAAGAAGGAAGAATGGGCTATAGCAGTGCCCGTTGATCTCAATCTATAGAGAGAAATACTGTAAGACTGGTAATCTTTATTGTTAAATGAGTTTTAGGGTCAAAACATGACCTAGAGTTTAAAACCAAAGAAGTGTATCATCATACCAATCATAAAAGTAGTTTAGACTTAGAGATCACTAACTTCATATTTTTTTTCCAGATTCATATCAATTGACAGATAGCTAGCCTTAGATGGTTTAGATACAGATCTACTCGAGTATTGTTATGCATTCTGTTATAAGGTAAATCACGTAAACTTGCTATGAATGCTCTGTCCTCTGGATGGACGATCAAAGGGCTCCTAACTCCCTTAAATAGAGCAATCTTGGGGAGTCAATTATAAATAAACAAATGGGCCATTTGTGTTCACTTAGTTGTATAATTGAATATTTATTCTCATAATTCATCCATTTCCTCTTTTTATATTTTTCCACCGATGGGTCCTTTTGATGCTTAGATTGGTTTGTAAGAACTAGGATATTTGGGGCTTTCACTAATTTAGAAAAATCTTGATGATATTAAGGTTTTTGTTATTGAGAAACTCGGGGCTTTTGTTGTGAGGATCATGAGGTTTTCTTTTCCTTTTGTTTGGAAAACTCATGGCTTACTAATGTGCGGTTTTGTAAAGTCTCAGCTCCCGATCATATATATACAAAAAAAGAAAAATCCTCTATCGTATTTAGTTGTAAAATGGATAGTAAAAGTGAAATCCATGGCCTATGTTTTGAAAAAAAAAGAAGTTTAGATGAGGACCGAACAAAAAACGAGATATCTGAATGATGTTGATGTGATTGCATGTGATTTTCTATTATTTGAAAAAATATTTACTTTCATTTTTACAAATAAATTAAAATGTGGAAAGAATGGAGATAGCTGTTTATTTATTTGAAAAGCACTAATTTCTCCATTGGAAAGATGTTTAAGTGTACTAGATAAATATGCATCGTGTTCAAAGTATGAAGCTAGTGCCACTTCTATGGATTAAGATATGTATTGACATATTATTTTCTTATTATATAGGATAATGAGAAAAAAAGTCTTCTAAAGCTAGCCAATGGCCACTGAGAAAGAAGTAAGGTTAGAACTAAAGAAATACATTCTATCTAAAGATTTGGCTCATGATAGATCGTAATGGAGAAAAATGATTTATGTAACTTATCCCATCATACCTAGGACACAAGGTGGTATTGATGATAATGATGTTATTTTTGGATTGTTTTATGTTAAATAGCTACCCAAAACTAGAAATCAGAGACCTGGCCCACCAAATTTTAGGGTTTCTAGCTGGATTGGTGTATTTTTTTTTTTTTTTATAATATTTGATGTTATAGGGTGAAATGCTAAACTAGTAATAAGGTGTTGCAAATGCATATTGCAGTTTAACCCAAGGAGAAGGTAAAAAACAAAACAAGTGAGAACCATTTTTTTCTTGTCTGAAAATTAGCAGTGATTATCCGCATTGTTTGTCCTTATTTGCATAACTCTAATCTTGTCTTTCTCAAAGTAAAAACAGAAAACCAATTTTTTCTTTGAACTCCATCTGCTTAACCTGCACCGCCAACCCTTAAAATGCGCCTACTACCCTTTCCTCCTCCCACTCCTATAAGTACCCCTCTCACCCCCTCTTCCTCCGTTGCTAGTCTAGTCTAGAGTTCCAAAGTCCAAACTTGCAAAGATGGATTTTGGGTTGGGTTCTAATGCCTTGATGGGTTCTTCAAGTGATTCTCTTCCTGTGGCTCCAGACTCTGGAACCATGGAGAGGGGAAGTGGGCTGGTGGAAAATGACGGGAGGAAGTTGAAAATGGCTAGGACTGATGATCTTGGAGCAGCTCAATCAATGCTGTTCCAGACACAGGTCCCCTTGCTCGGATCCAATTCTCTGCTCTCAAACGAGCAGCAACAGCCTAGTTATTCATCCCCCGAAACAGGAACATCTTTACCCAGTAATGATGCGTCAGCGTTAGATAGGAGTTATCGAAATCATGCCTTGCGTGCTAGAAATGCAGGTAGTTCTTTGAATTTTCGAGATTCATTTTTTCCCTTTTCTTCTATCTACATGCTTGGTATGTGATTTAAGAGGGAGGTAATGGTTGTTGGTCATGTGTATGCTTAGGAAGAAAGATTGGACATTCTTTTCCAGCGAATAAGATGCAGACGTTGGTTTGGATTTTGATACTATTAACTAACCATACGTGTCTCAAGA